>CM044447.1:2255587-2297316 GCA_024363595.1 Xenopus borealis | reverse complement strand
TTTACTGCTAAACACAAGCACAAAACATCATGTACAACATTTATACTCACTTCTTTACTACGCTTTAGTTCTCCTTTAAATGGCTTTTGAAATGGACAGTGCAGGGTTTGACAGCTTGGATTGTTACTGAATTGTCTTGACTTTCTTTTCTTTTCGTAACTACCGGGGGAGCAATTGGGCCAGGGCCCGCACCCCCGCAGGGATCTCCACACAGATTGTTGCCAGCTGCAGCCGACTCTATAGAAATCGGCATAGAAATTCAGCATGAACAAGGGGGGGTCTGACTGCACGGCCGGCACCAGGGCCCACCCCCTCCAAATTCCGTTTCTGTGAACAGTCTGGTTAATTTGAAGGGCTGCCCGGGTCAAAACTTCCGTGATAGACATGAATCGCCCCCTGACATCACTGTCCAACCAGCACAACCACGCCCCTCCACATCACTGCCCGCCCCTTGCCCTTCACAAAAGGTGGCAACCCCTGTGGGTCAGCTCCAAATCCGCAGGTATACCCATGGGTCGGTCAGGTGGGTGCGACTTGCACCCGCATTTGCTTTCCCCACCCGCCACATTACATTGCCCCTTTTGTGACATCATCAGCGGGTCGGCGTGGGTCTATAAAAGGAACCCAGAAGACGGGTGCAGGTGGAGGGAGAGCAGGTTCGGTTTCCCTGATCTGTACATCACTACTGCAGCTGCACATTGATACCTTTGTAGCAATTTAAGATAAGCAAAGGTACAATTGTAACGCTTTATATATATTTACAGTATTTCTCTTCTTCTTCTGACTCTTTGCAGCTTTCAAACGGAGGGTCGCTGACCCCACCTAAAAAACAAACGCTCTGTAAGGCTACAAATGTATTGTTATTTTTTCTTTTTATTCCTCATCTTTCTATCAGTCCCTCTCCTATAATATTCCAGTCTCTTATTCAAATCATGGTATGGTTGCTAGGGGAATTTGGACCCTAGCAACCAGACTGCTGAAACCGCAGCTGCTGAATAAAAAGATAAGTCAAAAACCAGAAATAATAAAAAAAAAAAACCACACAACACACTGAAAGTTGATTTAAAGAGAAACAGCTCCTTTAAAACCCGCAGCTTTTTCTATTGCTGAGAAACTGAAACCGTTCCTGTGCCAGAAGCGCCGCTGTCTATCAGGCTGAGCAGCACATGGTGTTATGTCTGTCTGTCTCTCTTCCTAAATAAAGTTTGCCGACGCTTATAGAAAGAAAAAAAAAACATAGCTCTCAGTCAGAACTCGCGAGATTGCCCACATGTGCGGAAGTCTCGCGAGAGGTCAGTGTCCACATTTCTATTGCCGCTTCCAAGTTTTTCATCGAGGCCGGGAGCTTTTTTAACTTTTTTTTTACCTGGGATATCGCGAGAGTTTACGGAGGAGGCAGCTTCTGTCGGCCGCGCCGCTCGCGAGACTTTAAGGGGAAGAAGTGGTGCCTGTGGCAACACCAGGCTGCTGTTTATCTTGCGGGGTACAGCCCCCCCTCCCCTTTTTCCCGCCGAAATCCCGCGAGATTCGCCCGTTACTGACCGGCACCCCCCTGCCTGGTCTCCCCACCCTTCAGTGACATATTGAAGACACGGTGAATAGACAAGTACGAGAGGCCGCGGCCGCCTGTGCTGACAGAGAGAACCTGTGACTGTTCCAGACGCGAGGAAAGAAAACTCGTTTTGGGGGTACACGGACACTCTCAGCTGCTGCTTCCCATCATCCCCTGCGGGAGCCTCAGTTTCACCTCATGAGGTTCCATTGGATTTTCTGAGGAAAACTCCAGCTTCACATTGAATGGGAGAGATCTGTGTCACAAGCATTGTGTTGCAGTTGGACTACTTCCACCAGCCAGAGATTTTTTTTTGTTCCACACACAAGACAAGTGTGAACTTTGTTCTCTGGAGGATTCTTCAGCCTCTACTCACGCAAGGGCAGGGCCTTCACTGCAACCATAATCCAAAGACCCCCCTTTTTGCCACATTTGAGCAGCTTTAAAAGTTGTTACCGGAGCGGTATATGGAGGGAGGTTCTTTCTATCCTCTAACGGACTCCGTCGCCTACCTTCAGGCCGGTTGATCACCGCGTCTATGTAGCGCTGTGTGCTATAGAATCTCGGTGAATGAGGGAGACAGGGTGAAAAGGAAGGGTTTTTTTTTTCTTATATGAAATAACAGCAAGTACACACTCATCATTCAGCTGAAGAGAGATCTGGTGACTTTGTGGGGATCCCCCCCAACCCATCCCCTTCCCTTTTTTATTTTTAAAAACCATTTGCTCCTCGGCTGAGCAGCAGAGGAATGCCAAACCCAGCACGGCATGGGAACAAGAAGGACAGCGGTGGGTCAGCTTCTACCATGCCGGAGAGTAGTGGAAGTGTCAACAACAAAGACCGGCAACGGATCAGCTCGAAACACAAGAGGCACAAGTCCAAACAATCTTCAGTCCCAGAGCCGCAGACCTTGAGTACCTTGAAGCTGGTGGAATACGACGACATCAGCTCCGACTCGGACACTTTCTCCGATGTTCCAGCCAAGCAAGAAAGGAGGGAAAATGATGAGAGGCGTACTTTGCAGAAGAGCGAGAAACTGCATAAATCTCGCCATCGCCACCAACACAAACGGCTTCGAGAGGCTTCCAGGACCAAGCAGGTGGAGAAGGAGAGGAAGGTAGAAAAAATTCAAGAGGTAATAGCAAACAAGGTGCCCAGTACTAAAGACAAGTTCCCTAGTTCAGCTAAAAGGACTGCAGACGAGCAGGAGGAGCATGGATGCACGTCTAAAAGCAGCAGTAAAGACTCCCGGTCTAAGATGCACAAGGACAAATCAAGGAGGGAAAGGGACATGAAATCTGGACACAAGGAGAGGAGCAAAAGTCACCGGAAAAGGGACTCGTCCAAACGTTATACAACTTCAGACAGTCCTAAGCGGAAAGTTCGGAGCCCTCGCAGGAAGTACGGTGGCAGCCCAAAGCAGGATGACAGTCACTCTGAAGGATCTTGTGGCCAAGACTATGATGATAGCCCTTCACGTTTGAATGCTTCTAGTAACTTTAATGAGACTTATAGGAAAACCATGGACAGTCCCAGTTACAAGGAGCCTGCAGCTTACCAAAGCGCTGCACACTCCCCGAGTCCTTATAGCCGAAAACAGCGTTCTGTGAGCCCCTACAGGAGGCGCTCATCTAGTTATGAAAGAGGTAGTGGCTCTTACAGTGGAAGGTCTCCAAGCCCTTATGGGCGAAGGAGGTCCAGCAGTCCATTTGTGTCTAGGCGTTCATTGAGTCGGAGCCCAGTTCCCAGGTGAACCTTAATGTTTTTTTTCCCTCTTTATCTAATGCGGAACTTGGTTTTCAGGTTGAAAAATCAACAGTTGATGTGTTTCGTCACAGTGACTCCCAAGCCTTTCCACGAATGCTAAAATGCTCATGACACATGGAGTGGCTTTTGGTGGTTTATTAGCCACTTTTTGGTGCTAAAATGTGGCTCTATATTGTGGTATATGGAAATTGCATGAAAGCACCATCAACTTAATGCAGTTGTGATTTTTGGCAACTTAGATTGCTGCACACAGTAGCCATGTCCATGTGGCTGATTTGTGTTTCTTTGGGGGTTTGATGTTTTTTTGCCTGAAAATGCTATTTATGGGTAATTTAGAAGTCGGCATAAAGTTCACTCTGGAGAACACCACTAGAATTCAATTTTAGTTTATTTTAATCTGCACAACATATTTCTGATGCAATAATTTGGATGGTTTTTGAGGTTGCCATTACTGTTGAGAGGAATCCTTTAATGAAGCAAACCGTGGGTGTGCATCACCATAAAATTTTTTTACAAGATTAACTTATGGGTGAATTATCAGATGATGTTTATTAGCCTGAAAATAATGTACATAGCAGAATAATGGAACCATTAAAAAAAAAAAAAAAAAATCCTGGTAAGCTGCTTAAGTTCAGTTGCACGATTCATGCCGTTTGTCGGGCAGGCAATGTCTGGGTACTTTTGGTTTAATGTGTATATATATCTATACAAGGAAGAAGGTCCGCACTCTCAGGACTTATACAAAAAGTAAAATGTGTTTATTATATAAGACTAACGTTTCGGCCTCCTCTGACACCCAGGCATGCTTGCTCTATGTGTTGGGAGTGCCGACTCTACGTTGGAGATATATATATCTATATATATATATATCTGTGTACATTTTTTGCCAAACCCTTTTAACGAAATGTTTTTAGACAACTGCCAGCCCAACGCTTCATTACTTATCCAAGTATACTGATGACGTTGGTCCTCCCCTTTCTGGGAAGGATATCCATAATTGTAGGAATATCATTGGTGGAATTTACCTTCACACCTTTGTGCAGGCCCGTCACGTTCCTTGTTTCCATCTAGGCAAGCAAATTATCTCTGAGATTATGGTTTCTGGATAATGGATCCCGTTCCTATAAAATAATATTTGACTTGGCTCTAGACACATAGCTCTTTCTGTTACTGTGGCTCTGCGAGTTGACAGTAGAGGGCTTGCCTTGGGTGTTTTCACCGTTTGTGCTACTTTTATGCAGTAGATTATTAAGTTACTGCATGAGGCAAGTTTGCCTTAAAGGGTCACAGCGCCCTCTATTTTTTCTATATTAGAATAGATATATGGTATCCATCGTTAGAGTTTATGAAGGAAGTTGCTCCTGTAGCAGTTGTTATTCACAGCTTTGTTCAACTGACTATAAGCCAGCTAGACACAACGTCTTTCTGTGGGAGTGATGTCATACCTTACCCAGTGATGTCATACCATGCTCTTTGGATGTCTATGCCACGTCCCCTTTTGTATTTGTGTCATGGAATTATAAATACTATAGGCATGGCAAGTGCTAAGGAATTTGTGGGCAGCTTGACAATGGGATAATTACTTCTAACGTCAAAGCTGAAAGGCAAGCAAGAACAGGATCCTTTCAGACACTAGAATTATTAAATCAAATGTAATATTTCGTCTCTTAAGTCATAGCAGAGATTAACTTGATAGTTTACTATTGTCACACCTTCAAGGAGCTGTGGCGGTTGCTGTTCCGATTTTGTTGTCTTAAAACAAAAAAAAAAAAAGTTTTGCTAATAAAAGAAAACACAGTTACAAGCAACTTTCCAATATAAATTTATTAAACCTTTTTTGTGCTTTTAAAACTTATTTGTAAATGTAACTGCTTTTGAAAGCAGCATTTGGTTGTTACTTTTTAAACAATGTCGCAAAGATCGGTCTGCTAATCGGACAAAACATTGTATCCACATTCTGAGCCACCAGTGCAAGAGAATAGAAAGGGACAGACACTGCTTTCGATAGCAATACATTTTACAAATCGCTTTAAAAACCATAGAAAATTTGTAATGAATGTATATTGCAAAGTTACTTATACTTGTTTTCGTATTGTTTTTGGGATTGACATCCTTTTAGGGCTTTTGCATTTTAAACTATTCAATATATCTTTATTTATTTTTTTCTCAAACCTCCTTTTCTTCTGTATTTTTATTTCAGGAAGTCTGCCAAGTCTAGAAGCAGGAGTCCCATGTATCCCAGAAAGTCGTCGTCATCTCGCAGTAAGAAGCAAAAATCTCAGTCAAGAAGTCGCCATTCCAGTATTTCGCCTGCCCGGCTACCGTTAAACTCTAGTCTTGGAGCTGAGCTGAGTCGCAAGAAGAAGGAGATAGCAGCTGCAGCGGCGGCAGCTGGTAGAGAATCAAAAGGCAGTCCTTTGGTTTTGAGAAAAGAGAGTGGGGATTTTAGAGTTGCCTCTACAGCGGACCTCAAAAAGGCCACCAAAGTTCTTAAGTTGGAAAAACCTGTTTCTGATACAGAAATGGTGACTGCAACCAGTTCAGAAACGAAGACCATGTCTGTCAAACAGGAGGACAGTGAGAAGAAGCCCCAGGTACAGGCTAAAGATTCTAAAATTTCAGCACTAAAAGACTTCAAACCAGCAGCCATCAAAGAGGAAGTATTGACCCCAAAAGAAGGAGTGACAGACAGAGATAAAGATGTACCTCCTCTTCCTCTTCTATTGTCCCCTCCACCACCTTTACCAACATCCACTCCTCCTCCCTCTATTCCCCCACTGCCCCCTCTTCCACCATCTCCAGTTGTCCAGCAACAGCCACCTCCACCCCTACCACCTACACTAACATTCCTGCCCCTTCCTACTACAGTGGCTGCCTCTTTGACAACCTCGCATCATGTACGGCAATCATCTTTGTCGAATCAGACAAACTCCCAGCCCCCAGTTCCTTCACCTGCCAAGCCTCAGCCACTTGTAACAGTCCCTCACCTGAAGACATCAACGCTGCCTCCCTTACCGCTTCCACCACTGCTGCCAGGAGAGGATGATATTGAAAGGTAAGAAGTTTAATGTTTTCTCAGTGAGTGGTGTTGACCAAGATATAAAACTTCTTTTCAAATATCTTTTGAGGATTAGATTGTCACATGCTAAGATAGGTATGCACCGAATTCGGGATTTGGTTTGGTATTTGGCTGAATCAGAGCTATTTTTATCAGGATTCGGCTGAATCCAAGATCCTGGCCAACACAAAGCAGAACCCTATATAACTTTTAAAAAAATCTGCACCCTCGCTTTCCACCCACAATCATTTACTGCCCCTGTGCCAGCTTTTACAGCACAGATTGGATTTGGATCAGTGTTCGGGGATTTGACAGAACGCTATAGAAAACATGAATGAAAGGTTAAAGGTCTTTCCAAAACCTGCTTTGTTAGTTAATAACATTGAATTGTAATCCGATATGTTTTTTAAATATGCACATTAATACTTATTATGAAGTAGTTTTATCCTCGAATGTCAAACTTCTAGCCACACAGTTGTGGAATAAAGGTGGGCAATTGGTATCATGTAAGTAAAGTTTGTAAATAATAAAGAATCATTCATTCCTTTCCCAAGTGAAACTGCTTTCAGCTATTTCCACAAACAGGCTGGTAAAATACAAATCAGGTGCCAACCCTCTAGTATGAAGCAGGTTTTGTGTTGCTATAAAATGTGTGTTGGTTATTTTGTTTCAGGAGATGTAACCAAAATGTGAATGACTGGACACGTAGATTTTTGTTTTATAAGTGAAACCAGAAAAAAACACACTTTGCAATTACACCTGCTTTGGCTTTTTCCCTATCCTGCGCTACAGTTACAATGTAATTGTAACTGGAAGTGAAAGCATTGCTGTAAGGTATTGGTAGTGTAAGGCAAATTGCCTTCTGAAACCAGCTATTAAGTCCACATGCTGCAGGTTTGTAAAAATGTAACCGTATGTACAGAAAAAACTATGCTTTTTGCAGTTGCAGGTGGTGCATTTTTTTACCCTAACTCAGCCGCAAAGTATGACAAGGAAT
Organism: Xenopus borealis; assembly: GCA_024363595.1. NCBI lineage: Eukaryota > Metazoa > Chordata > Amphibia > Anura > Pipidae > Xenopus > Xenopus borealis. The sequence goes on along the minus strand of CM044447.1, from coordinate 2,289,942 downwards.
CATAACCTGTGGAAGCCACAATAATAGGAGTGACTAATGATATTTTTTATCATCTTATAAATAACTTACACACCTTTTTCTCATATTTCCAAGCCCTAAGGAGATCCCTCCTCCCAAAAGTGTTAAGAAGGAAAAAGATAAAGATAGACCACGTCATCTCTTAACTGACCTTCCTCTGCCTCCTGAGCTTCTAGGAGGTGATCCATCACCTCCAGATTCACCAGAAAGAAAAGTAGTAACTCTTCCTCAACCAACCTTAAAGAAGAGACCAAAGTAAGTTTATGCTATGGAGATGTCTGTGTCAAGAACTCATCACAGCTGGTGCTTAAAGGGATACTGCCGTGGTAAAAATGTTTTTTCAAAACACACAAGTTAATAGTGCTGCTCCAGCAGAATTCTGCGCTGAAATCCGTTCAAAAGAGAGAACAGATTTTGTTTAAAATAAATTTTCAAATCTGACACTGCTAGACATATTTTTGTCAGTTTCCCAGCTGCCTGCAGTCATGTGACGTGACTTGTGCTCTGATAAACTTCAGTCACTCTTTACTGCTATACTGCAAGTTGGAGTGATATCACCCCTCCCTTTCCCCAATGCAGCATATCAACAGAATAATGGCAAGGTAGCCATATAGCAGCTCCCTTACACAAAATAACAGCTGCCTGGTAGATCTAAGACAAGCACTCAATAGTAAAATCCAGGTCCCACTGAGACACATTCAGTTACATTGAATAGGAGAAACAGCCTGCCAGAAAGCAGTTCCATCCTAAAGTGCTGGCTCTTCCTGAAAGCACATGACCAGGCAAAATGACCCGAGATGGCTCTTCATAAAAATTATGACAGAATCATTTTAAGTAGAACTTTACCTATTTTATACATATCTTTTTATTGCATGAAGTTTGAGAGTTCTTAATCAAAAGAAAATAAAACCCTTATCACCTCTAAAAGAATGGGGTGTGATGCAAAAAAAAGTGCGAAGATGCCTGTCAATAATACCAAGTACAGTAAGAAATGGATATTTGTACGTACATGGGTGTTTATGGCCAACAAGTAGACATATTTTGCAGGCAAGATACTTGGCCTTGTGGGAGTTTAGACTAAATAGCAGAAAGTCATCCACTGCCTACTGCTTTCTGGATGCTTGTGCATTAACAGGTATAGGATCAGTCCTTCAGATAGCACACTGGGGGCTCTGGAGTTAGTGTACCAAGTAGGGTTGCCACCCTTTGCCAAATATATTACCGGCCGGTGGGGGCGGGACCGCAGCAAAAAGGGTGGGATCAATGTGAAAAGGGGCGGATCGACACAAAAAGGGGAGGGGCCACATCGAGCGATCAGCTGAAGACGCGAGAAAGGTAAGTTTTCATAGGATTTGGCAAGGCAAGGGCCTTTTTTTAAGGGGTATTACAAATTTACCAGCAGCTACATTGCCGGTAAATTTGTAATACCGGCCCCGGTCTTGGCTTGTGTAAAATACCGGCCGGGTGGCAACCCTAGTACCAAGAGCCCTCAAAAATGAAATCAACTCGAGCAAGGAGAGAAGGACATTCTCCTGGTTTGTCATTCCATCAGGACCTTTCAAGAGGTAATATGGTTTGAGGTTGGTCTTCTCTGAAAATGAAGAGTGAGCTTTAGAGGAGATATATAGCCATAAGGGGTAGAGCCAGTCCTGCATTCTAGTGGTGGTGCATTATGTAATGCTGTCATGTCTCGCTGCCCCGTACAGTCTATTCAGAACCAGTATGTGACATATAACTTATTCCCAAACATAACAGCTGCATAACATCAAACCAGGTGCAACCTAAAACCAGTTGTAGGATCCTTTTGACCTTCCAATATTATTGCTTTCATGTTCAGCCAAATATTTACTACAGTTACGTGTAGCATCTACATTGACATTTCATTAACTTCTGCTTAGAATCTGTTGCCCCCGTTATGGCGAGAGAAAACAGACCGAAACCGACTGGGGTAAGAGATGTGTGGACAAGTTTGACATTATCGGAATTATTGGAGAAGGAACCTATGGGCAGGTTTACAAAGCCAAGGACAAAGATACAGGTAAAAACATGATAATCAAAATCGCAAGGTACAATTTTTGTGACTTGTGGGCAAAGTATAATGAACTACTCTTCTTGGTCCTTATTGCCTTAGTATTTATACATTTCAATTCCTTCTTACCTTCGTATTTATACATATAAAGGACTAGGCACATCCAGTGTTCAAATACAAGAGGAATAACATTTGATGAGTTTTCTGTGTCTTAACTTAATTTCTTTCCTTAGGAGAACTTGTGGCCTTAAAGAAAGTTCGACTAGATAATGAAAAGGAAGGCTTCCCCATTACTGCCATCAGGGAAATAAAAATCCTGCGACAGCTCATTCACAAGAGCGTGGTCAACATGAAAGAGATTGTAACTGATAAACAGGATGCATTGGACTTCAAGAAAGACAAAGGTAACTCTATTTGTCTTCTGCTACATTTCTATCAAATGGTCCCAACACTTTTGCCTCTGTAGTTTAAACATAGATCCTCCTCGAGTCTTCATAGCGAATTGTATTGAAGTGTTTTTCATAAGGACATACTTTCCTATAGGCTATTGTTGAAATATTGAAGATACAGGTTGCCCTTGCCTAATGGACCAATTAGTCCTCATCTTACTCCCACCATACTGAGTCACACGTAATTTATTCTGTATAGTACAAGATGGTTGTAGAAGGTAGGACGACTCCGATTGTTTTGGTTGAATGGGTCTTAGTTCTGTTCTGTTTTGATTTGTATTGTTTTCACTGTAAGAAAGCAGATGCACCACATCAGGTTTTAGTGCACGGGTCACGAAAATATCAATCTGATTTATAAAACCACCTTGAGGTTAAAGGGAAACTGTCATGGGAAAACATGTTTTTTTTAAAATGCATCAGTTAATAGTGCTGCTCCAGTAGACTTTTGCACTGAAATCCATTTCTCAAAAGAGCAAACAGATTTTTTAATATTCAGTTTTGAAATCTGACATGGGGCTAGACATATTGTCAGTTTCCCATCTGCTGCTGGTCATGTGACGTGTGCCAGCACTTTAGGAGGGAACTGCTTTCTGGCAGGCTGTTGTTTTTCCTTCTCAATGTTGAATAGTACGCAGTGGGACATGGGTTTTACTATTGAGTGTTGTTCTTAGATCTACCAGGCAACTGTTATCTTGTGTTAGGGAGCTGTTATCTGGTTACCTTCCCATTGTTCTGTTGTTAGGCTGCTGGGTGGGGGAAAGGGAGGGCGTGATATCACACCAACTTGCAGTACAGCATTAAAGACTGATTGAAGTTTATCAGAGCACAAGTCACATGACTTGGGGCAGCTGGGAAATTGACAAAATATCTAGCCCCATGTCAGATTTCAAAATGAAATATAAAAAAATCTGTTAGTTCTTTTGAGAAATGGATTTCAGTGCAGAATTCTGCTGGAACAGCACTATTAACTGATGTGTTTTGAAAAAAACATTTTTTCCCATGACAGGATCCCTTTAAAGATTAAAGTACCTTAATGGATGCCCAACAGTAAGTGATAACTTTGCTTGTGTAGGAAAAAAAGAAAAGACATGCTTCTTTCTTATGACTGTCTCCAGTGTAATCTGATAAAAGAGAATAACTGAATAATTTTAAATTGCTACGTTAAAAAACATTATTAAAATAAACAATAGGCTTCCTGCTAGCGTGTGCAATAAACATTTCCCTATCTGGTCTGCTTTATTAAGGAAAGTAGAAATAAATGAATAAGCTTTTTTGTTTTTTTGAGACGCATCACACTGCAAAGAAGTCAAGTCACTGCTGTTGCTTTTTAGAAATGTTATGATTTGAAGATTTTTGCACAAATCAAAGTGATTAATCGCCCATAACAGTGAGATATATGTTTCTGTAGCATCTAGCTCCTGGTCTTGATGGGGAAGAAATGCTTCCTGCATACAACCCCACAGACAAGGTGTTGGGTTTCATGTTACAGAATTCTTGCTTCCTCTTGCACGGCATGTCAAGTTACATCGAGAAGCAAGGATTCAGTGATTTATTGGGGTAATTTGAAATATCATTGAATTGTGCTGGTTTTACAGTGAGCTTCGTGAGTAATAGTTAAAGGACATTACAAATATAAAAACAATGGTGTGCAATAAGGATGTTTGGAGGGTGCAATAGTAACGGCATTTATGCTTTTGTTCCATTAATACCTACAGCAGCAAAGTGCCACACATAGGAGAAATGTTATTCTGATGAATCAAGTGGTACAGAACTTGTTATTCCTGTTGTGAAAGTGTACAGCAGTCTTATTTCATGCAGTCAACCTGGAAATGGTGTTTGGCTCACAACTTGAGTTGCGCATTGAACCTTCACCAGATAATTACTACTGTGCTATATTTCAATGTTTTCTAGGTGCCTTTTATTTGGTGTTTGAATATATGGACCATGACCTGATGGGGCTGCTGGAATCAGGACTGGTGCAGTTTTCCGAAGACCACATAAAGTCTTTTATGAAACAGCTGATGGAAGGACTGGAATATTGCCACAAAAAGAACTTCCTTCACAGAGATATTAAATGCTCTAACATTCTGCTGAACAACAGGTAAATCAATTTGAACACATAATGCCATATGTTACACACAAGCCATGAACAACCTGTAATATTGACTTGTAAACTGTCCATGTTATCCATATAAGCAATGACTGTCTTGTATACATTACTCTTTCAAATGTTGGTGTAATAAATACAGCCAACTCTTATCTAATTGGTTTTCTGTCAGTCAGCATGTAAAAATTGGGGTTGGGGGTCTAGTATTTGATACAATGTTTGGAGGAGTTTGCCAAATTCAAAATATTGTGCAGTCTGTGATTCCATTATATTTTTTTATTTTGCCGTATGTTTCTGGGAGTTACAGTATGTTAACATTTTCTCTTGCAGTGGTCGGATTAAGCTAGCTGATTTTGGTCTGGCACGGCTTTACAGTTCAGAGGAAAGGTTTGTGATTTATTTTATTGTTTTTAAACTAAGCACATTTGACAAAAAAAAATTTTTTTTTTCACCTCCACACGCAAGTAGCTTTTGCAACTTAAAATCTAAAAAGGCTAGACATTGTTATTCTCTCTACATCTGCAATCTGCATCCTTTTACAGTTTCAAGTATGCATGGCCTGGATATGATAAGCAAGTAAAGCCCTGATATAAATTGATTGACAAGTGATGCTTTTCTAAATCCTTTACTAACCAACTTCCAAAGCCTGAGGCACACTAACTCAGATTTATGTAATTGCACTTATTGTACAATATTTTATTTGATTAATGTGACCCCTCAGGCCTAGCGAATATTTCTCTGCTGACTGAAATACATGACGAGAGAAAATAATGTCATAATTGGTTACCTGCCCATGCTGCCTGTTGTTTACTTGAATGAACTTGACTAGTTTTTTTGTGGGACTTATCAGTGTCATAAGAGAGCCCCCTTTTAAGTTACTGTAATGTATTCCCCCCAAGAGCCTGCTATACAGTATTCCTGCTGATTTGTCTCCCTTTTTACAGTCGTCCATACACCAATAAAGTGATTACACTGTGGTACAGACCCCCAGAGCTGCTTCTAGGAGAAGAGCGCTACTCTCCTGCCATAGATGTGTGGAGCTGTGGGTAAGTAACAGTAACTCCATGCTAAGTGTAATCCGTAATTAAGCCAAATATTATATACAGCATTCCCAATACCCTTTCCGTTTATTATCTTACGGTGTTGTTTCCTTTCAGGTGCATCCTTGGGGAACTTTTTACAAAAAAGCCCATCTTCCAAGCCAATCAGGAGTTGGCTCAGCTGGAACTGATAAGGTAATCTCTTCGGCACAATGCTGTTGCCATTTGACTTCAGTCAGTAGCAAATGTTAATTATTTATTTATATGATAGGCTGCTTTTTTTACCACTCTTTTCACCATTACCATGTTAAAGGGCAAGGAAAGGCAAAGAAATAAAATCCCATTTTTATTTTCTTTAATGAAAAGAAATCTATCTCCAATATACTTTGATTAAAAAAATGTGTACCGTTTTTATAAGAAACCTGACTGTGTGCAGTGAAATTCTCCCTTCATTTATTGCTGTGGATAGGAATTATCAGACGGTCCCTAACTTCTGGCATGGAAACAATCATACTTATGAACAGCAGGGGGAGCCCCTGCCTTACTTACCAGCCATGCAGAACTCTAGCAGCTTTGTTTTTTGATCATTTATGACGATCCCTAAGCAGCACTGACCATACTGAGCATGTGCAGTGCCAGTGTCAGGCAAAGATGTATAACAAAGTTACAAGATGGCAGCCCCCTGTGGCCAACTTTGAAAGCATAAATCATTTGTTTGATTAGGCTTGTGGTGCAGTAAGTTCATGTTTATGTTTAGTATACAAAATACACCATTTCTACCCTTATTCTATTTTACACTTTCCTTGTCCTTTAATCTGCATTTAGCAAAGATGATTTGTGCATTTGTCTGTAGCGGTTTGAATAAAAAATTTTAACTAAATTTAGTCAAAAAGTATAATCTATAATAATTTATTCTTTTTCTTAGCCGACTGTGTGGCAGCCCCTGTCCAGCCGTGTGGCCAGACGTCATCAAACTGCCATACTTCAATACTATGAAACCGAAGAAGCAGTACAGACGGAGATTACGGGAAGAGTTTTCCTTGTGAGTTGGGTTTCCGTGACACGAAAGAACGTGAACTAGGAAACATTTTGTGTACTTATTTTTTTAGTTTTGCAAGTATGCAGTTTTTGTAAACTTGTTTTTCTAATGCTAGAATGATGGTCAGTCTATTTAGCTGAAAACAAACATGAATCATGCATGAGCTTCTTTATTATGGTAAATATAATAAGAAAGGTCTGGCTGCTTTAAACTGTATACATTAGCATTCTGTGTCACCCTTGGCCTGTAGTTGATCTAGTGGTCTGATCTGTATACCAAACTATAGGATTTCATAAGAATCAGCCCTTACATTGCCAGCTTTATAACAGTTTTCTAAACTGTGTGCTTTCTAAGGATTATTTATTACACCTCTCATTAAACCTCTCTTGTTCTCTAGCGTTCCCACACCTGCTCTGGATCTGTTGGACCATATGCTTACACTGGACCCTAGCAAGCGTTGCACTGCAGAGCAGACTTTACAGAGTGATTTCTTGAAGGATGTAGATGTCTGCAAGATGGCTCCTCCAGAGTAAGATCTTATGATTCACTTGATAACCTGTATATAAAACATAAACTGTAATAGAGCGAGCGTTTTGAAGACTTTTGGACCAACAAAACTATTTTGAAGTAAAACAAAATTAGATAGTGATTCCTGCTTTTAGGTTTACAGTGCTATTTCTTATACATCCTGGGGGACACAGGAACCATGGGGTTAAATCCCCTCCCATCAGGAGGTAGGACACAGGAGAAGAAAAGAAGAGGAGGGATTCTCCACTCTATATAGCTTCCCTCCACCTCCAGCTTGCAATGAGTGAGCAGTGAGTTTGCAATTGATGCTCGGCATTCAGCTCAGATTCAAAAGCAACAGTTATGGCCCGTGTGGCCATCCCTCAAGTCACGGATTGGTTACTGCCTGGTCACCAGGGTAACCAGTCAGTCGAAAACGAGAGCTGAAAGGCAGGAAGTCGTTTTCTGGCTATTATGTTAGACATCCACTCACTCCAGCCTTTATACACTGCATTTTTGGCTAACTATTTTAGAAACATTTTTTTATTTTGCACAGTCTTATCTATTTACCCAGTTTTTAGTTTTATACTGAACATTTCCTTTAAGGATGCTACTGACAAGAAACATGAAGGTTTCCTGAAGGCAATTTTTTCTTCTGCCGGATCAGAAGACCTGCCCACTGAGGAGCTCAAATCTATCGCTATCAGAATTCAGGAGGCTAGCTCCTTCCTTTGTGATGCATCGTTAGACACTCTGAAGACGGTAGCTGACCTAAGCTCCTTCCCTTCAAGGGTACGTGGCTGTTCGTTGAAGATCTAGAGAAGATTATCTTGCAAGCAACAGGGGGCAACAGCACTCTCCTACCTCATACAAGGATGTTTCGTAGAGACGTTCACATCCCTTTCATGGACAAGGATTTAGTTCTTCAAGAAGTTCCTCCCCACCCAGACAGTTTTCTTCTAGGAGCCGCTACTCTCAAAAGGAAAACAGACCTGGCAAGCCAGGAAGACCAATACCAAGTTTAGCAGCAACAAACAGACTTCGGCATGACTGGACGGCTCGTTCACAGCCAGATGGGCACAAGACGTGGACAATCAATGGACAGTCGCGTAACAACAGGCTACTGTCTCTTGTTCCGAAGACTACCACCCCCGAGATTCTTCATATCCAGGGTTCCTCTGGACCCTCAAAAAGGATTGGCTTTTCTCTCCATTGTCGACTATTTAGTATGCTGGAACATGATCATACCCGTACCTCCATCCCAAAGGTTCAAAGGATTCTACTCGAATATATTTGTGGTACCCAAGAAGAACCTAAGAGATTCCTAGACCTAAAGTGCCTCAAGCGATGGATTATTTATCATCGTTTCAAGATGGAGTCAGTCAGATCAGTCTTACGGGCCATGGTACATCTGCACATCCCAATTTTCCCTCCACACCAACAATTCCTCGTCTTAGCCTTCCAGGAGCATCACTTCCACTTTGTTATACTACCAATGGGCCCGTTGTCAGCCCCCAGGATTTTTACCAAGATTATGGCAGCCATCCTCGGAGTCCAAGGAGTATCTGTTACTCCGTACTTGGACGACTGTCTCTTCAAAGCTCAGTCGGCTCGCCTAGCAGAGAAGTCCTTGCACCTCTCGATCCAGACCCTCCAACAGTTTGGTGGGACGATCAACAGAGACAAATCTTGTCTGACGCCATCTCAGAGAATGTTTTTTCTGGGACTGGTGTTCGACACATTTCAGGGGAAGGTTTTCCTTCCTAAGGAAAAGATTCAGAAGCTGGTACACAATCTTTACTCAATGGAGAGACCGTTGATTCGACTTTGCATGAAAGTCCTGGGGGTAATCGTAACATCTATGGAAGCCATACCCTTTGCTCAATTTCATCTGAGACCATTACAGAAGTGCATAATATCAACTTGTCGAACAAAGAGTGGTCGTTTCTAGAACCGTTATGGCAGGTTTACCACGGATACCAGTCTGTCGGGCTGGGGGGCAACCTTTTCATTTCAGACTGCTCAGGGTCTATGGACGCTGGATGGAAGTTACCCATGAACATCTTGGAGATCAAGGCAGTACTCCAAGCCCTTCTGCATTGGGAACCCCAGTTGTTCATCCTTGACATCTGAATCCAGTCGGACAACATCACGACGGTAACTCAACTTTCATAGAGGCACACGCAGTTTGGCCGCTGCACACAAGATCGGCAAGATCTTTCTTTGGGCAGAAGTCACAATTCCTCGTATATCGGCGGTGCACATTCCAGGAGTCTCTAACGTAGAGGCAGATTTTCTGAGCCGTCGTTCGCTAGACCCGGCAGAATGGGAACTGAACAATGAGGTATTCAGCTCCGGAACAACAGGGAAGTAGACTGCTTCATCGCACGTATACAATACCCTCTAGCAGTAGGAGTGGACTTGATGACCACAGAATGGGAAACGTCTCTAGCCTATGTATTTCCTCCTCTTGCAATGCTTCCGCGGATTCTCAAATGGATAAAAAGAGAACAAAGCATATTCATTGTAATTGCACCGCATTGCCAAGAGGATCGTGGTTCACAGATCTAATGGATATGTCAATCGAACCACCAATGTCCCTTCCACTCAGAGCAGATCTCTCGTCAGGGTCCCATTCTCCATCACAATCCGGGACTGTTCGATTTGACGGTATAGTTATTGAGGCCTCGATATTAACACAAAAGGGTTTCTCCGAGAAGGTGGTTCAGACTATGCTAAAAGCTCGAAAGACAGTCTCTTCAAAGACTTACCACAGAATCTGGAAGATTTTCATCTCTTGGTGCTCAGATCAGGGGATAACGTATGAACATGCAGATGTGCTACTTCTCCTTAATTTTCTTCAGGATGGATTGGCTAAAGGACAGAGCTTGGGAACCATCAAGGTCCAAATCTCGGCACTGTCGGTTCTCCTTAAAAAGCAAGTTGCCCTCCAAAATTATGAGACTTTTCCTGCAAGGGGTGGCGCATATTGCACCACAGTTCCGCTCTCCCATACCACCATGGGATCTCAATGTGGTCTTGTCGGCAATGCTGGAACCCCCCCTTTGAACCCATCTCAATTATCGAGATGGCATGGCTTGCCTGAAAAGTCGTTTTTCTAGTGACCATCGCTTCCGCCAGACGGGTTTCCAAGCATTGTCCTGTTCTCCACCATATTTGATTTTTCACGAAGAAAAAGTGGTATTGCATACATCTCTTCTTCCCAAGGTCATTTCAGCCTTTCACCTCAACAAAGAGATTGCCATACCTTCCTTTTGCAGTTCTCCTAAGAATGCTAAGGAGGCCAGGCTTAACAAGTTGGATGTGGTCCGCACACTCCGTACTTATGTGGAGCGCACAGCTTCATTCCTGAAATCTGACTCGCTTTTCGTGGTGCCCTCGGGAAGTCGGAAAGGCCTGCCGGCCTCCAAAGCTACTATTGCCAGATGGATTAAGGAAGCGATCCATAGAGCTTACATCACCATTCAACAGCCTGTCCCATTTGGCATTAAGGCTCATTCAACACGGGTGCTCAGCCCCTCGTGGGCATACAGAAACATGGCGTCTGCTGAACAGGTGTGCAAGGCAGCAACATGGTCTTCAGCCCACACTTTCACAAATTTTACCTTTTTGATACTTATGAGTCAGCCCAAGCGGCTTCCGGATGCAAAGTTCTTCAATCCGTTGTTTCTTAAATAATAAAGGTTCCTTGGTTACCTGTTTTTCTCCCTCCCTCACATGGGACAGCTTTGGTATTTCCCCATGGTTCCTGTGTCCCCCAGGATTTATTACTTACCTAAATCCTTTTCTCTCTAGTCCTATGGGGGACACAGGACTTCCCACCCTAAACAGGTATACCGTCACTATATATATATAAGTAAGCTGGAGGCGGAGGGAAACTATAAAGAGGGGATCCCTCCTCATCTTTTCTTCTTCTGTGTCCTGCCTCCTGATGGGAGGGGATTTAACTCCATGGTTCCTGTGTCCCCCATAGGACTAGAGAGAAAAGGATTTAACGGTAAGTAATAAATCCCTTGAAGCACAAATATCATGACCAATGAGCGTTAACCATTGATGTGCTGTGTTCCCCTGCTTTCTTCTAGCCTCCCTCACTGGCAGGATTGTCATGAGCTGTGGAGTAAAAAACGAAGAAGACAAAGACAGAGTGGCATCATCCTTGATGAACCCCCAGCCATCAAGGCCCCTCGAAAAGAAAGTGTTTCAGTCCCCAGTGTAGATGCCACGAAAAACAGCAGCCCAGCACCTTCGCAGCCAGTGAAAACAGAGTCCAGTGTTGGTGACTTAGGTGAGAGGATTATTGCTAAAGTATTTAGTAGCTTTTTGTGTGTGTGTTCAGTAAATGTTGAATGCAGTTCCACTCCAAGGGGTAATGTGTTTTTATGATGTTGTAAACTGGTGTTACATTTGTTGATTTCTTATTAAACACCAGACTGTTGTCTCCTGGGGAAACTTTGCTTCCTTAGAAAAACACTTTTTTAACTTTATAGAATCCTTTTAGGGACACTGATTTACTTAGAGATTACCAGGACCAAAGTCTAATCTTTTCCCAGAAAAATGTTATTGAGAAAATGTCAGAGCCTCCTATGTGCTGTCATCCTTGTTCATGCTTCCATGGAATATCTTCAGTGGCACTGCATTGCATCTGAAGGAGACAAAATTCTCTGTTAACCCTGAATGTATGCAGTGAAATAAACTGAGCAGCGCAGTGCATTTCTATGAATAAAGATCTGAGGATCAGATAATTACTAGTTGGGATAACTGTCAAAGCCTCTCAAAGTATCTTTTTATTTAGAAGCCACTGCAAACAACCCTGTCGTATGGATACAACAGTTGGTGACAAACATTTATTGGTGCTTACAACAAATAAGTACACAAAACAGATAACACAATGTAGTTTACATATGGGCATATTAATAAGAACATCTGTTACATCAATGAATATTAAGGAGTGCAACTGGGACCACATCTACTCTGCTGGACTTTAAGCAAATTCAAGAGAAAATTTGGAAGATTGGAGTATTTTTCTGTAATATCTAGGCCTTTTTTTTGTTTAAAGCAATATATTTAGAGATGTTATTGTTAGTTTTCAAGCAAATTATGAAGTAGACTTATCTGCTGGAGCCATTAAAGTCAAGAAATACATAGGGCCATAAAATGACAAACTTAAAGCTCTGAACAAGTTATTTATACTGAGAAATTAAGGAAGCCCAATGGATTCTTAAATGTTCTCATAACCTGTTTGGGATAACGAATATTGCTTTGCGCTGTGCAAAGAAACACATTTTTACCTGTACGTTTTTAGCAGTGCGCTCTTGTGTATGTGGTGTGGAGATAACTAAACGTTATTGTAACTTGAAAAGTCAAAATAATTATTGCAGAGCTGTTACACATGTGATTCCAACAGCTATAAGCTTTCAAAGTGCTTTAGGGAATGCATAATGCGGGACATGTTTTGGAGTCCATGTTCTCCAGGGAAAAGTTCACTCTCTTGCATTTTGCAGTTCACTCACTCACTTGTTTGTTTTTTTTTTTTTTATTTCTCAATGTCCAGCGGTTTTAGGGGATATCACCCAGCAGCTGAATCAAAGTGAGCTGGCCGTCCTACTGAATCTTCTTCAGAGCCAGACAGACCTCAATGCTACCCAAATATCTCAGCTGTTAAATGTACAGGCCAATCCAGACATGCAGCAGCAGCTGGAGGCTCTTAACCAATCTATCACAGCCTTGACTGGTGCTGCAGTTCCTCACCAAGAGGCGGAGCCACCTAAAGATCCCTCTACCCTGGACCAAGTGGACCTTCTGGGGGCAGGAACTCAGGGAGAGGTGCAGAATGTTCTAGCCGTCCTACTGAGCCAACTCCTCAAGCCCCAGGAGGTTGTTGATGCACCCGGAGAAAGCAACGGAGAGCAGAGTGGAGGCAACCCCATGGCACACAACAGTCTTGAGGAAGAGGAGGAAGCAGATAAACACCATGAGCAAAATGAAGAGGAGGAGGAAGACGCAGGTAATTACTGGTCACCCTGAGTCACCCATCTTGACCACACTGCATGTAAGAAATATAGGGGTGGCTGAGGCCGTGAGGAAGATCAGAAAATGCTGTGATGCAAATACAAACCTCCTTTCTGTGTCCTGTGAAGTGTTCTCTGCATTAGGGTTCTTCAGCTTTACTCATTGGGAAAGGAAAGGTGCAGAGACGCCATTTATGTGTATTTTGGTTTATAATAAACTGTAAAATTAAAATCGCAATTTGAGCATTTAATCAATTCTAGTGCTAGAAGGCATAAGTAGTGGGCCAACGTATGTCTATTCTCGTTAACGTATTCATATGCTACAAATGTCACCCCATTTATGTCTGCTGGGGAAACATGAAGTGTCATGTCTGCGTCGGACAAAGCGACTGTTTCCCTTATTTGGTCACGCGTAAGGGCCTAATGTGACGTATCCAATCACATTTGGCCCTTGCCTCTTCCCATAATTTACCACCATCCACATACCTATCATTAACCATTCTGGATAATATTCAAACAAAAAAATATGCATTTCAGCTTTTTGATTTAAAGTCTCAACATCTGTTTATTGTGCCCATCCCTCATGTCATACATTTAACACAACATTTTTTTCCTATGTTGTAAAGACGTCAAACTAAAAAAAAAACTTTTTTGTCTGTGTAGTAGAAGAGGACGAGCTCCTTCACTGTTTCAGGTATGCAAAATGGAGCAGCTGGATGGTCATATTCCATATCCATGCACTACATTTTTCCTCTTAACCTTTTTGGCCTTGTGCAAATTCAGTTAAATAACTGCAGACGAAGAGCATCTTAGTTTAAACGTACTTTATCCAACTGGAATTATAATTAACCTATAATGAATCCACTTTGAGGAGGTTTAAGGGTTATTTCAAGCCTGCGGTAAGAAAAAAAAATACATGTAATTCTGACAGAGTTTCTAAAAGGCAAACCTAAATAGCAGACGGCTAAGGAAGGATCTTGACCTTTTATCTTCCTGGAACCTAATTTAAACCTGGAAATTAAATTCACGTTAAAGGGGTAGTTTACCTTTAACATAACCTTTAGTATAAAGTGGACTGATCTTCTTTATTTTTTATTTATGGTTTCCCTTTTGTTTTGCAGTTTGGAATTTCAGCAGTTGCTAGAATCCAATATGGCATAGTAACCAGGCAGTGGCTTGATTAAGAGGCTGGGATATGAAAAGTAGGCAACTGAAAATATGCAATAAAAATTAACACTAGCAAAAAAAAAAAAAAAAAAAAAAAAAAAAAAAAAAGTCAACCTCGCAGAGCAATATATTTTTTGACTGCTGGAGTCGGCGAACTCCCTTTTGAGAGCTGGAAAGCGTCAGATGTGTAAGGCAAATAATTCAGAATGATGACTAGTTTAGAAGTTCTAAGAACAGGGCCTTCTATAACATACTAAAAGCTGACTTAAAGGTGAACCACCGCCCCTTTAATTACAGTTGTCAGCTGTAAATGTCATGCATACAATGGTATCATCTTAAGCTGTACTGGGAATCCTTTATTTCACAAATTGATTATCCTGGGGCTCCCATTACGGTAGTGCTACAACTCCCTGCAACTTGCTTTTGGGATTTACACAAAGAAGCCTTTGGGCTCCTTCCCAAAAAATATGTTTCTATTTAAGAATCCCTGAGTTACAAGGACTCCAGCAAAGCCATGTAGTACAATGGCTAATCCCTGTCATCTGCAACTGTCAGTATAGTATAGACCATGGCTTGGCAGACCAAGAATCATTACCTGGTTTTATTTGGGCTGTGTGACCAACCAAATTGGTCTTAAAGGGCACCCTTCAGAGCATGGGCACCGGTATTTACCTGTGGGTGCCAAATAAGGGCTGTAATTGGTTATTTGGTAGCCCCTATGTAGACAGGCAGGATACAGAAGGCTCTACTTGGCCCAGTAGTTGGTTTTTATGAAATTAGAACTTGCTTTAAAAAGAAAAGAGAAACAACATCCAAGGGGAGAGCAACTTGTTGCTCGCGAGCTACTGGTTTGGGATCACTGATCTAGATGTTCACCTAAAGTTAAAAATGATCTCCTCCTTGCTATCTAAATGCTTAGACTGTAATACTGGATACTAAACTACAGAATGACTTCTGGGATCCCAGATGTTCAGGAAGATTTTTGATGCATTATATTGTTTAACTAATCTACAGAAACAAACAAAAAAAAAAAACCCCTGCAATTTTTTGACACTAGATACATCTCTTCATCAGTCATGATTTATTTAGGCCGCCCGGGATCCTGCTTTTGTGTTCTGACCCATACATTGAAAGTTAGACAATCCTAATTCTAGATTCCCTGAAATGTTATGTTGCCTTATGTCCACTGTATCTTCCATTGACTTCAATACCAGTTTGTAACGGCGTAAGGGATAGTTTACTCAGGGTTTGGGAGTATTTTTATGCAGGTGTTGAGCCTACTTGTATTGCACAATTGTGTGTGTGACTGTAATGTTCAGCTTAGTTTTCACCTTTCTATTAACACATTCGATCTTGTGTTAAATCATATCAAACGGCACCTTCCTAATGTTCTAATTAAAGACACAGTACACCTGGCACAGACTTGGGACACGCAGTCTTTACCGGAAATGGTCGAGGATGCCAGCACGTATTACCTGACGTTTCTTTTGCCTTTAACTACTACTGCTGCTGCTGGAAATAAAAATGTTTCTCTGCCTGCATGAGTGAGACGCAAGATGATTAAATGCAAGAGAAGTTTTAAAGCTGAATCACCTTGCAGCTCTCTTGTGCAGGCAGAGACGTGTTAAGTGGAGGAGCAATAGTTCCAGGCGGAGGAATAGGGAAAACAAGTTCAGTGTATGGGAGAAGAGGTAAAAGGCAAAAATGAAATTAGAGAGGAAAAAGTAGAGCAAAAATAAGGAGTGAGAGAAGGAGCATAATGGGGAGATGAAAGTAGAGAAAGAACAAGCAAACGGCTGCTGTGGGAAGAGGAGGAGAGCGTATAATGAAGCGGGTGGAATAAAGAACAAATAGAAAGTGAGAAAACTGGCACAGAAGGGAAGTAAAAATGTCAGTTTTGTGTAATTTCTCCGCTGTTCTAATTCCATGTCATTTCTTCAATGAGTTGCAAAGCTTTAAAGGGATGGTAACCGTAAGTGTTAAAGCAATTTAAATGGAATGCACCGGGTAAACCAGTGTGTTTAGGAACACTGATAGATGTATTCCGCTGTATTCTACAGAGCTTGTTCTCTTTAGCCCCATTTCACTGGCTACACACCTGTTTGTTTATAGCAGTGATCCCCAACCAGTAGCTCGTGAGTAACATGTTGCTCTCCGACCCCTTGGATGTTGCTCCCAGTGGCCTCAAAGCAGGTGATTATTTTTGAATTCCAGGCTTAGAGGCAAGTTTCGGTTGTATAAAACCATATGTACTGCCAAACAGACTCTCCTGTAGCTGCCAGTCCATATAGGGGCTACCATTAGCCAATCAGAGCTCTTATTTGACATCCACATGGACTTTTTCATGCTTGTGTTGCTCTCCAACTCTTTTTTACATTTAAATGTGGCTCACGAGCAAAAAAGGTTGGGGACCCCCTGGTTTATAGTCGTATTTCTGAAGCAAACGCGCCAGTTTTACCAGGGCATTATTTGAACGACTTGCTCTTGAGCCACCATCATAAATATACAGCCGCCCTTTCTGCCTTTGTATTTCCTACTAAACAAGTTTGTGCTTTTTTTTTTATTATTTCTCTAGTTTCATAGCACAGCAGCTGGCTGGTTTGTCCATGTAAATATAAAAAGAAACTAGACCTGTGGATATGATAATATTGCTTTTTTACTTTTTTAAAGCAATCATTTTCTGCTATATGGACCCTTAAGGGACTGATAAATTAATTTTTATTACTTTTTATTTCAATTTAAATTAAAAACTTGCTACCAATTATCGTCTGATATGCAGGTTTAATAAATTGCAGGAACACACGGTCAAAAAAAAAAAAACTGAGAAAATAAATAAATAAGCCCCCTAGTTTGCATAGACATTTTCTTAACACCAGCCCACGATACTTGGTTTAATGTGTGGAGCCTTATGTCAGTGCTGCAAAGAATTCATAAGAGTAACCAATTCAAGATTTAATTCAGGATTCGCTCAAACCCCAGCACTTTTTGAAGGATTTGGGTGACTCCAAAGTGTTGGACTGTCCTGTGATTTTTAAAATCTGGACAGTCCACTTCACAAAAGCTGAATGGGTGATGTTGGATTGTTTTTGGCCCATATTCCAACATCTCCCTGTGAACTGATTTGAGTTGGACAAGTCCTGTCTGACAATGTTGCTGCCTTTGAGATCATGGGCCAGTTGGCTGAAGGCTGCTGTTAAAGGGAAACTGTCATGGGAAAACATGTTTTTTTTTTTTTTTCAAATGCATCAGTTTATAGTGCTGCTCCAGTAGACTTCTGCACTGAAATCCATTTCTCAAAAGAGCAAACAGATCTTTTTATATTTAGTTTTGAAATCTGACATGGGGCTAGACATGTTGTCAATTTCCCAGCTGCCCCTGGTCATGTGACTTGTGCCAGCACTTTAGGAGGGGACTGCTTTCTGGCAGGGTGTTGTTTTTCCTTCTCAATGTAACTGAATAGTACTCAGTGGGACATGGGTTTTACTATTGAGTGTTGTTCTTAGATCTACCAGGCAGCTGTTATCTTGTGTTAGGGAGCTGTTATCTGGTTACCTTCCCATTGTTCTGTTGTTAGGTTGCTGGGTGGGGGAAAGGGAGGGGGTGGTATCACTCCAACTTGCAGTACAGCAGTAAAGAGTGACTGAAGTTTATCAGAGCACAAGTCACATGACTTGGGGCAGCTGGGAAATTGACAATATGTCTAGCCCCATGTCCGATTTCAAAATGAAATATAAAAAAATCTGTTTGCTCTTTTGAGAAATGGATTTCAATGCAGATTCTGCTGGAGCAGCACTATTAACTGATGCGTTTTGAAATATTTTTTTTTTCCCATGACAGGATCCCTTTAAGGCAACGACTGAGCAACTATGACTGAGCAACTGAATCTGGCCCTGACTTAAACCAAGAAAATACCTTCCTTCTGAGAGAAGCTCCTTAGTTGGTGCAAAAAAAACTTGTGTAAAGGTGCACAAAACTCTTTGTGAACCAGACGAGTTTCCCTCTTTTCATTAGGCTCACAGAGTCATTCTCCCCCCTCCCTTACCTTGTTTTATTGTGACGTGATACATTCTAGGACTTGACGTCTTCCTGCTTTTCATAGTGGGTGATGCACAGATTCTTTGAACAGCAGAGGGACTTCTAGAATTCATAGTTTCACAAGGTGAAAGGTGAGGGAGGGTTTGCATGACACACTGAGCCTAAGGGGGGTTGGGAAATGGCTCCTACAAATCAAGACAATCGTGGATTCCTCTCGTCCTGAGAAACCATATTTATGCACCATAAACCCAACTGATGTCAAAATGGGTCTGGGGTCTTCTATTTAAATCAGAGCTGGTGTAACCATAAATGTATTTTTATGAATTGGTCTTTTAGGCAAATTTACTGTAAGGAAATGCATGAAGTTTGCACTTGTGTATATGGAATTGTTGGATGTTGCGCTGAATTGTTGACGGCACAGGACGTGTTTCTGGTTTTTAATCTTCCACCGAGAGTTTATATTTCTCATTTGATTCTCCAATGTGATTTTATTTTGTGATGAACCTATATGTTTGAAGCTCTATGTAAATGCCTTTTTTCCTCTTTATATTTTATTTATCTGTATTTTTTAAAGATGGTGTCAAACGGAGTAACCCTCCGGCCGCTTGTCATCCCCGTATCCTGCCTCCAGAGAAGAGACCGCCGGAGCCTCCTGGGCCCCCTCCTCCCCCACCGCCACTTACTGAAAGTGACACCCAAGATGTGAACCCAGAAGTTACAGCGGTCTTCCTAGAGCTCTTCTCTAACCAAGACGTGGAAGCTCCTTCCGTTAAAGGCGGCAGAGAGAGACAGGCCCTCCGGCCTCCCTCAGAGTTGTCACAAACGCTGTCCTCCAGGACTTACAGCACCGAGGCCAAGGAGGAGAACTTAAATGCGGGCTTGGATGAAAGAGACTCTGGGCAACTGCTAGGGGAATGTTCACCACAAACTGTACGGAAAAGCAGGACATTCCCGGGGCAGTTGGGGGAATCAAGTGGTTACCAGGGAACTGGATCAGTGCAGTTCCCAGGGGACCAAGACCTCAGGTTCACCAGAATCCCGCTAGGGATGCACTCGGGTGCAGTAGCTACACCTGGACTACTGGAGGGCAGCAGTAACAGCTCTCACCTCTATCAAGAAGCCAAAATCACAAATTGCAGTGAGTTGGGCACCACAGCGGCAGGGGCTAACCAGGCTTGGGGTACCCAATCTCCAGCCTTCGGCAAGGTATACAGGGCTCCTGCCCAAGTCCCTCCAAGAGGGGGGCGCGGAAGAGGTGTTCCTTTCTGAAACTGCCTACTATGAGCTCGGTTCTGTAATATTGTTTAAATGGGAGCAGCAACAATCTCCATCTTCCAGGGATGTCCAGGAAATCTGGCGAACGGGACAAGTGTGAAAATTCTGCAGTCCAAGGAGTGAACTACTCTACCGACGGCCTCATTGCAGCTCACACGACTAATCGTCTTAAAGCCTGTGGGATGTTGGCGACCTAGACTGAATTTTTTTCCTTAATGACTTGTAAGTCTGCTCCATATCTCTCTCACTCTTAACGGTTAATGTGAAATAAATTAACCATTGACATTCTGCAGCCTTTCTAGCCCCAAGTGCTTTTGGCAACGGACGTGACTTCATTTGGTCCCATCGATTTGAAATCCAGAGAAGACACAGGAATGCAGCTGGCTGTGTGAAATCATAAAACCCAAGCCAATATTGTTTCTTTTTTGCGTCAAAACTGCTGGAATATATATATATTTATCTGTCCCTAACCAACCACTCTTTCTTTCCTTTTTTTTTTTTTTTAACTTTGCCTGTCCTGTTTGACTTTTCCAATGCAACCTTTGACCTTAAATTTCAGAGCAGAATATAAGGACAGATAATGATATAGTCTGCCGTTTGTGTTTATATAAATATATATATATATACATACGTTTTTTAGGGCCGATTCAGGTCAATGGAAAACTTTGTTGTTTTTTCTTTTCTGTTATAGTATTGTTCCTTTTTTTTTCTCTCTCACTGTTCTGGCACCCTGAAAATTGGACCCTTTTTTTTTTTTTTTAAATGTTGAAGGGCCTAAACAAATAAACAGGAATTTAAAAAAGACAAAAGCTCTGGTTTTTCAAAATTTTTACAGATGGGAAATTATAATAGTAGAAGTAGAAGCATCGCAATTTCTGTTTTGTCCAGAAGTTTTCCTATTTTATTTTCACGAAATTGATGTTTTACAAAATATTAAGATTGTAAGAGGAACCTGGTGGTTGTATATGATTGTGGGAACCCTGAGTACCCCCCCCCCATGTCCAATCAATAATTGATGGGGTCAACTGACCCACTCATCCTTCAACATGTGGGAGATTCACGTGCACAGAGATCTGCTGAGCAAACAGAAGTTGCAGGGACAAGTTCGGAACAGGACATTATTAATTTAAGACTGTTAAAGAGAGACGCAGCATAAATAAATAGCTCGCTGCCTCCATCGGGTGCTTGGCCCTTTAACGGTTTTGCTGAGGTTTATGCAGGCAACAATTCTCTGGCATGGGAAGGCTCTGCCATCTTGTAGCAGAACTACAAAAAACGTCCCTGTATTCCTAAGCTTTCAAGTGTGATTCGTTGGGGTGGTCGGCTCCGATGAGCAGAACGATTGAAATCTACCAATACCCTGTGCGGTTCTTTTGAATGATTATCCTTCTCTTTGGCCAGAGGACCAATCAGTTCATCTAATGTTGAATTTCAAATTCATGCAAGTTTTTTTTTATATCCGAGTATACTCTAAATTTGATTGGGAGGTTGTTTAAGGATGAAATTGAATATCTAAAACTGGAATGAATATTACTGACCCGAAAACTCAAATCGAATTCGAATTGAAGTAAAGTAAATTGGTTGAGTTTTTACTCTTTTACTTTTACATGAATTTGTCAGTTTTTAGGTGGCGATTAGTCTCATTTGTATTGTTCCCAGGGTATGAATTTGAGAAATCTCAAAATTCGAATCTAGTTTGGGTTATTCACAATTTGAATTTGAGCATTTTTAACATAAAAAAAAATTCAAGAATTTGAGTTCTCAATTCAACCCTTAATAAATCTTCCCCTAAGTGTTGAATATAAAGACTAATGTAAAAATAGCATTACAGGTATGGGATCTGTTATCCAGAAACCGGTTATCAGCAAAGCTCCAAATGCCTGTCTCCCATAGATTTCTTTTTATCCAATAATCCAAATTTGTAAAAGATCTTTTTCTGTGTAATAATAAAACAGTAGCTTGTACTTGATCCCAACTAAGATATAATTCATCGTTTTGGTTTATTTCATGTTTATATGATTTTCTAGTAGATATGAAGATCCAAATTACTGAAAGCCCCAGCCCCGAGCATTCTGAATAACAGGTCCCATCCCTGTACTGGCAATAACCAAAAACTTGCTTTAGGTATAATCTGCTTTCTGAGCCCCCTAACCAACTACCATTGTATATTCCAGCCAGGAGATAATTCATCAACACCAGAACCTGAAGACCAGTGGTTCTAGCACAGACTAGCAGGAGTAAAACAGGTAAAAACCATACACATAGGACTATTATGTCTCATTCAATAGGGAAGCGTTAGGGGCAGATTTCCTACTCGTCGTTCATTCTGATTGATCCGTAACAGTTAATCGCACATATTACATTAACGCCTCCTATGAGATTCGGTTACGCAAACATTTTGGCTATGGATTCCTTGGCATTCTCGCAGGTTGTTAAGAATACTATGAAATCAAGGAGATGTAGCAAGAGAAACAACTGGAATGTGTTATTGTCTTGTAGGTTATTGACTTGATATATCATATCTTGTAAGTCCCCGCCCTCACAGAAGTGTTAAAATCTCATATAATACGAATACGCCACCCATAGGGCGTTTGTTCCCCCACCCAGGCCCTTGCTTGGAGCTTCAGCACATGTTTGATTTCATGGTTCAACCAGATTGTAGTCTATCTGTATTGGGCCTCGGCTTGCAGTGCTGCCCACGGGTCCTCTATCATGGATGGACTGTAGTAATGACTGATGCCTCTGTAGCTTCTTGTCTGGTGATTACCGCAAACCTACAGTGGAGTGGTAGGGAAAGCAGTTATTAGACTGAAACACGGGAATTCTGTAATTCTGTATTGGCTTTTTTTCTAGGGACTGAAGTGGTAGGCGGTTTTGAAACCGTACTGATCCACCCCATGGAGCATTTTTACAGCTACGTAGATAGGTCATCTTTATCAAGGTTTGTATTTCCATACATGTAAAGCTTAACTAGCTATTTTGCCGCCAACACGGCATAGAGTTGGCCCTGGAGCCCATGCCCTGGAGCAAAGCAAGGTGTTTGTGTATTACCCAAGGCAAGATCAACACTGGAACGTCTGCAGTCTTGGAAGCTCATCAATCGAAAGGTATAAATACAAACACCCACTAGGTGCCTAAAAGTCCATTAGAGGAGTCTACAGTAAGAAACTTCATATGCATGTGTTCCTGGAGCATCAACCCCATTCTAGATATTGAATAATATCTAGAATAATAAAATACAACCACTATCGTATCCCTGAAAGAGCATCTTACTTGTGTAATACCGCCTCTTGGTTGTCGGTAGAATGGCTTGGGTTCTGGAGAACGTTGATGCCGAGGGGGTGTTGCAGAACTCAAGCCCCAGCTTCGCCTCTGGTTTTGAAGTAGTTGCCATCTGCCTGGAGACAAGTCTTTCCATGGCTGTCTGCGCCTGTCGGGGTTGGTGTGCTGATCTGGGGTGGGACTGCTTCGTCTCTCTGAAGACCCCCTTTCAATGGAAGGTGGTGTTGAATTCCAAACCTTTGGTGAGAGATGCCTTGGAGTTGAACTGGCATAACAAGAAGCTACATGTCCAGCCAAGGCAAGGAAATCCAAATTCTGGGACATAACTGGAGTCTGTTTCTTTTATCTACAGAACCAATAATTGAAAATTGTGTATAATGTTTTTAAAACCAGTCTGCACCCACCAGCTGCTACCCACACTTCTATGTGAGCCATTGCTAAGAGCCTGGGGGACATGGAGGGATCTCTCTGTGAGTCTGTTAAAATCTACCCCATAAATAACTTCCTCTTAGAATGTCTAAACTGAATATACAGTCCGATATAACCTCCTCCAACTAATCATCTAACTGCACCTAATGCCGTTTGACCCAACAAACTGGGATTTTGTTGGGGGACACTAACCCCTGGGTGGTTGCTAGAATCCCATTTACCCCAGCAAGCATGCATTGTTTTTTTTATGACAGACTGGAATAAAAGAAATGAGTAAAAAATGTAATATTTGTAGCCCTACAGCCCACAATTGTTTTTAGCTGCCGGGGTCAGTGACCACCACCGAACAGACAAAATTACATTTTAAATTGCAAGCCCAGGGTATCCTATCATTAACATAAGCAAAATTATAAATGTAAATTGTACGTACCTCACTTTCTGCTGCTTCTCAGCTTCTGCTGGTGTGTTCTGATCCATACGGGTTGTTTAACCAGGTATTTGAATAGCACAAAGGGGAGGGGCCAGGGGACCTTCAACACCTGAGAGTGGGACAAAAAACTGACCCCCTATAGAGTAGCAGGACTTTTTGTTTTCCTTGTTGGGTGTGTCTCTTGTCACAACAATGCCCACATAGACTTCATTAACAATTAACGCAACACTTTCCCAGTCATGTTAATTAAACTGGGAGTACCCCCTAGTTCCACCCGAGTGTAATAAAATAGGGCTTGTGTATTGTTTTAATCATATAAAAAAATATGGTTTTCATTTCTTCAGATAAACCAGGGAAACTGAAGCTACTCCATATTTAGTCCTAGACAGGTAGGTTTTGATTATCAGCGCCCAGATAAATGCTCTCTATCAGAAATGGGGGTTTATCTACCTGCAAAGAACCAATCATGCAGGAGCTTCAGTTTCTTGGTTTAGCTCAATAACAAAAATAATTATTTTAAGGATTCAGATGTCTACTTGGATCTTTAGTAGCACAGGCGCACAACAGGCCCGGACTGGCAATCTGTGGGTTAGGGCAAATGCCAGAGGGGCTGCTATAAGGTGCCATAGAAAGTCAGTATTTAGTGGGCTGGTGGGGACTGTTTGGGCCTCTATGTGAGCTGATTGGGCCTCTGTGTACCTGAAATGCCAGGGCCTATTTTGATTCTCAGTCCAATCCTGGCGCACAACAAGGACGCTGTCAACAGGTGACCGTAGACGCACCGATGATATCATACGAAACATATCATACGAAACTAATTGTCATATTCTATCCGGTGCGTGTATGGTGGGAGACGAGCCGACCGATATCGGCAGAAGACTTGGATATTGGTCGATCAGGCTGGTCGGAAAGTTTTGATTGGGCGCCTTTGAAGGCATCAGAACATAGGCCATTGTTAGTGCTGAATCAGTAGATAGAGGTAGAATTCTATTGTTTCTATATGTACATCTACTACTGTTATGAAACCAACAATCCTGGAAACGTCGTAATTGTAACAACTATGGCCACCTTTAGTCGGGATGCGCAGAATCCACTATTTTAGGATTCCGCTAAACCCTTTGCGAAAGATTCGACCGAGCAAAATCCAGACCCTAATTTTCATATGAATTTTTGACTATTGTATTTGCGCAACAGCAAGTGATTTCTTTCTGATTTGGTTCAGCCCAGAACTTGGATTCAAATCCTGTATCTGGTGCATCCCTAATCCCAAGCTCTTTTCCCTATAAGTCTTACAAGTCTACAAGTTGAAGGCAGCCCAACATTGCTCGGCCTCATCCAGAACAACGATGGAACAGAATGCAGGCAGCTAGCGGGCCGTATTAATATATACAGTGAAGAACACCAATTAGTTCTCAACCCAGCAAATGCCAAAGAGATGATCGTAGACTTCAGAAAACATGAACTTGAGGTTGAGCAGGTTGAGAGCATGGCATTCCGAGGTCAACATACTGCTTAGTCATTAAAATGGATTGACTATACTAATGCTTCAAAAACCTCAATGATCTCTTCACCAACACACAACTGGGCAGAAAGAACTGCTGAATGGATCAGCACCACTGCACTCCCATCATTATCCCATCCGGACACCGGCAGGTGTAAGAGCAAAAATGAAAACCATTACTAGCCACCTGAGTCATCCAGGGCATCAACCAATCATCTGGCGCAAGCCCAACTGTCCTCTAAGGCACAAAAGGCCTGAAAGTATAAAAACTAGAAGTAAAAGACTTTCTTCCCGAGGGAAGTCGGACTAATTCAAGACCGGTCCAGATTTCGGGAATGAAACAACCATTAGGATTTATTTAATCTCCCTGGACTGCTTTAACACTCCAACAAATATCTGTACTCGCTGCACTTTATCGTTCTACAGATATAGGATCCGTTATCTGGAAACCCATCAACCAGCAAGCTCTGAATTGCAAGAAGGCTGTCTCACGTAGAATCCTTTTTAATCCAATAATTCAAAACCAATTTCCCTTTTCTGTGTAATAATAACAGTAGCTTGTACTTGATCCCAACTAAGATATAATAAACAAAACCAGCCTATTGGGTTTATTTCATGTTTACGTGATTTTCTAGTAGACTTAAGGTATGAAGATCTGAATTACAGAAAGATTCGTAGTCAAAAAAAAGCCCAGGCCCTGAGCATTCTTGATAACAGGTCCCATACTTGTACTCCATAATTCCGTTTCACATTGCACTTACTGCACTTTATTATTGTACTCTGTAGTTCTCTATTATATTGTTGAAGGGATCCTGTCATGGGAAAAAACATTTTTTTTTTTTTCAAAACACATCAGTTAATAGTGCTGTTCCAGAAGA
This sequence comes from Xenopus borealis, assembly GCA_024363595.1. Taxonomy (NCBI): domain Eukaryota; kingdom Metazoa; phylum Chordata; class Amphibia; order Anura; family Pipidae; genus Xenopus; species Xenopus borealis. The sequence goes on along the minus strand of CM044447.1, from coordinate 2,263,727 downwards.
ATGAAAGAATGAAAGAATTAAACCCATTTCTCAAAAGAGCAAACAGATTTTTTTATATTTCATTTTGAAATCTGACATGGGGCTAGACATTTTGTCAATTTCCCAGCTGCCCCAAGTCATGTGACTTGTGCTCTGATAAACTTCAATCACTCTTTACTGCTGTGCTGCAAGTTGGAGTGATATCAACCCCTCCCCCCCAGCAGCCTAACAACAGAACAATGGGAAGGTAACCAGATAACAGCTCCCTAACACAAGATAACAACTGACTGGTAGATCTAAGAACAACACTCAATAGTAAAACCCATGTCCCACTGTGTACTATTCAGTTACATTGAGAAGGAAAAACAACAGTCTGCCAGAAAGCAGTTCCCTCCTGAAGTGCTGGCACAAGTCACATGACTGGGGCAGCTGGGAAATTGACAAAATGGCTAGCCCCATGTCAGATTTCAAAACTGAATATAAAAAAATCTGTTTGTTCTTTTGAGAAATGGATTTCAGTGCAGAATTCTACTGGAGCAGCACTATTAACTGATGCATTTATAAAAATGTTTTCCCATGACAGTTTCCCTTTAATTCAGGATAGGTGCCTCTCCCATTGACTTATACAGGACCTCGACAGGTCTGGGATGGTGGATTTTCGGATTTGGGCTTTTTGCAGCATCCGGGGTATAATCAATCAAAAAATATTCACCTTTTTTCTTCTTAAAACTCCAGCTTTCTAAAAATTTAAATTTTTCGAGATCTGACTTTAATAAAAGCTGCCCTAGGCTGTACAATGTTTCCTATTTACTTCTTATGACAATAAACTCCTACTTGACTTGAATTGACTTGTATTAAAGGGGCAGTTTCACCTTCAAGTTAATGTTTAGTACATTAAAGAAGCAACTTTTCAACTAGCCTTCATTATTTCTGTTTTTGAATCATTTTGCCTTCTTCTTCGGACGCTTTCCAGCTTTCAAATGGGGGTCACTGACCCCATCTAAAAAAAAAACAAAAAACAAATGCTCTGTATGGCTACAAATGTATTGTTATTGCTACTTTTTATTACTCCTCTTTCAAATCAGTGCACGGTTGTTTGGGGAATTTGGAGATAGCTGCTGAAATTACAAATTGGAGAGCTGCTGAATAAAAATCTAAGTAAATAAAAAAAAAAAACACAAATAAATTCCTTTAAGAAAAAAACGGAAATAATAAAATAAAAAAAAATAAAAACCAGTTGCAGATTGTCTCAGAATATCACTCTCTACATCATACTAAAAGGTAATTTAAAGGGGAACATTCCCTTTAAATGGGCAAGAAATTGAAATAATTTCGTATCTTTGTTGGTGGAAGCCCCGGGCAGTTGTGCGAGTGTGTGGGGTGAATAAGAATTGTGATCAAAGCAAAAGTGTAATTAGATACTGATACCACCCCCACGGTGCTGCCATTGTTATGCATGGTGTGTATCCTCATTGTAGCAGCTCAGGGGTGTAGGAATCCCTAATACTTCTAATGTCATCAGAGCAAATCCACATTCTCTTTATTCGCCCTCATTCTCAGATCGCCTGGTGCTTCCTCAATGGATATATGTCAGACCAAAAACATTTAAGAGATTGGATCATATCGTGTGTATTACTATGTAATGAATAATGTACCCCCTGTTGTAAGATATAAGGATTTTATAACTTTTAGAAGGAGGATTCCAATACTTATCCATTCAGCATCTCTGTACTTGTGGGCAACATTACTGGTACTGATCCGATAACCCTCATCGGCAGAACCATTCCTGCTCGATCAACACAAGCAGTTCCTAAATCACCTCCATAGGACAACTTGCCCTTGTTCCTAGTCTAGTCTCACCACTAGGGGGGGCTCCTACCTTGGCATCTTTACCCCTGGGCCTACCAGTGCCATAGTCTTCCCTGCTGCAAGTGTTTGTTCTACCCATCCCCTATAAATGTAAATCACATTCTGTATAAAACATATTATTATATGCATTAGACTGGAATAACTTTGTATGGGTTTTCGACTGATTAAACGCATTGGGTCTTATTCGATAAGCCACACAGTAGGTTGATGGTGCCCTGCTTACCTGTTTGTTTGTACTTTTAGGTGGCACCGGGTTCTGGATCCAGAGGTCCCATATTTTGCAAAGCTGCGGTAGGTGTCCCTGAATGGGGTTCAGCTTTTTTTTTTTGTGAATCTGTTTTTCATGTAATGGTCAATGTAAACATGTAGTGGCTTTGGGTGTGTTTGGGGGGGGGGTGTAGCCTGTTTGGATTCATACTCAGTTCTCAGCAGCTGCAGCCTTATGCTAGTATGTTATATCAGTGGTGTAATATCAGTGGTGTAACTATATAGGAAGCAGACCCCACAGTCACGGGGGCCCAGGGAACAGGGGGGCCCGGCCTGCTTCCTCTATAGCTAACGAATACCCCCCTCCCCAGCTGTTCTCTTACCTGTGACAGATAAGGGGGAGCAAGTTGGCACAGGGCAGAGGGGGGCAAGAAGTGGGCAGGAAGAAAACATATATTCTGTATAGGCACCCCTAAATCTGCCACCAATAGATTATAGGGAAACTGTCATGGGAAAACATTTTTTTTTTAAATCACATGACTTGGGCAGCTGGGAAATTGACAATATGTCTAGCCCCATGTCAGATTTCGAAATGAAATATAAAAAAATCTGTTTGCTCTTTTGAGAAATGGATTTCAGTGCAGAAGTCTACTGGAGCAACACTATTAACTGATGCGTTTTTAAAAAAAACATTTTTTTCCCATGACAGTTTCCCTTTAAGGGGCCAAATCCAATACAAGGGCCTCCAGTCAGACAGCCCTGCTGTACCTTATCAAATAATACAGCTTTTAGTATAGGTCTGTTATTCAGAATGCTCAGGACCCTGAGATTTCCAGATAATGGATCTTTCCATAATTTGGATCTTCATACCTTAAGTCTACTATAAAATCACATAAACATGAAATAAATCCAACAGGCTGGTTTTGCTTCCAATAAGGAGTAATTATATCTTAGTTGGGATCAAGTACAGGTATGGGACCTGTTATCCAGAATGCTTGGGGCCTAGGGGTTTTCCAGATATGGGATCTTTCCATAATTAGGATCTTCATACCTTAAGTCTACTAGAAAATCATATAAACATGAAATAAAGCCAATAGGCTGGTTTTGCTTCCAATAAGGATTAATTATATCTTAGTTGGGATCAATTATAAGCTACTGTTTTATTATTACACAGAAAAAAGGAAATCTGTTGCAAAAATGAGAAATATTTGCTAAAAACAGGCTCTGTGGGTGACACAATTCCTGTAATTTGGAGCTTTCCGGACAACAGGTTTCCAGATAAAGGATCCCATACCTATACACAGTCAGCTTTGTTCATAAACTCTGGCACCGCTCTACAGTGACCCTCACCGTCCAGCAGAGGGCAGCGCAATCCATTCTAAAAACGTTTGGGTTATTAATGCTCAGCTGAATGACTGCATAAGAGGGAGAGATCAACTTTGCTGTTACAAGTAGTAGGACACGGTGAGTGTAAGGTCGTTATGTAAGAGGATACAAAAGTCCTTTGGAAATGGAGAAGCCCAGGGTTGTTTTCTTTAAAAATGGCCTCAATACAAATCCGCCCTATGTTGAAGCTACTTCTTGCCACTGGGCATCATTGAGTAAGAAGTTCTCCACTCTTTTCCTTCATCTCCATAAGGCAGAATGATATTATTGCCCCTTTTAGCCTAAATCAATCATTGCAATGACTTTGATGAATACTTACCGACACTATATACCCTTTCCCTGTATGTTATGTATAACCAGTCCCCTGATTCTCTTCTTATTTTTGGAATTTAAGATTATGTCACCTCCAGGACAAAGGAAAACCTTTGAGATCTTCTGCACATTTCTTGAGTTGCCATATTGCTTCATAGTGCTACTTGATCGATTTTAGTAGATGAACACTCTTTATGGCCAATAGATGGTGCTGTTGTACTGAAGGAATATCTCTTTCACAGTTAGCAATATGGGGTGCAGAGCACAAATTGCAGATTTCGGCCTAACGCTGCATAGATATCCCACTGGCCCATGTTTGGACCCAAGATGATGCCCTTCCCAGTCATTATGTGATTGGAGCTTGGTCAGACGTTGATAGAATGATGTCCACTTCTAGAGGTGGCCAGATTTAATCTGGGCCCTTTAGACTGATTCTGCATTTTATATACCCACATATGGAGACCTCTAAAGGCCAATATATAGCCAAAAATTAGCTAGATCTCAATAGAGCAGGTTTGATTTTCCTGTCGGATCTGGGACTACATGATGCTCCAACATCTTGTTCTACAGTCAATTGTTGACCCTCAGGCCAACAGTCAGGTTCTAGCCCAATGTCGTCCACCTAAGGTGGCCATATTTTAGGAAAGATCCACCTGTTTGGTGACCTTGCACTTTAGCTCTGCCTTCAGATAGCGTACTAACCATGTCCAGAAAAGGAGGCTGGTTCCAGCAGGGTGGCCTAAACCTTTTGTTTGGGGGAATGCTTGAAGGGCAGTTAGGGTACGATATCTTGGCCAAGATATTCTTGCACCTCTAGAAGGGCAACTGCCATTCCACAATATTTATAAATGTCTATAACCTTATTATGAGGCGCTGGGGGCGGAGGGAACATACCCATATCATTGACACTGACCCATCTCAACAGCTTGTGGCTGACAGATTGGTAAAGGCTGAGTCCCGGCGTTCGCAGCTGACAGAAGAAATGACTTACGTTGTTCTCAATCAACAGGAAACCGTTGAATTCCAAGTTCCACAGGGATCTCCGTAGAGAAGGAATTTGCCCTTGAAATAAACAGATTCCATAATCATCACACTGACCCACATAGCTCACAGGCCAAGTAGTATACAAATATGCACGTCTGGAGGAGGTGCGAGGTCAGGGTCAGGTTTAGGAACCATCATGGGAGGGGCAGAATTATATTAATAATTATACATGACTAATAACTCATTCATAACCTTATATATATATAACTCTTTGAATTCCAGTCTGCTGTCTTCGCCTCCTCCAAGGGTCCCTGTACCCAACCCTGACCTTGTAACTGCAGATCTTGTTTCAGGGTTAGATTCTTCAGCTTGGAAAACTTTCACACCAGGGAATGTGGAAGAGACCGCCAGAAATTTCAAATGCTGAAAAAGCTCATAAATAAGAACTTTAGTAGGTGTGATTATGCACCAACCATCTTCCTTCCATCTTTGGTTTGAAAGAATGGCAGAAGCAGGACACTTCAAGAAGGTTGATTTCTCCTGGAACCCCCTTGCAGGTCCAACCATCAGGGTCATGGTTCCCACAGTGGATAACAAGCTTACAGACATATCAGTTTTTCAGCCAGTTTCACCTTTGTTGACCTTCAAGTTGGGTATATCTCGAGGAGCTAACCCTTTCCAGATATCACCCTAACTGACCTTCAAGCCAGTTAGAGGGACCTTCAACCTTGGTACTGCTCCAAGCCCAACTTCGGGTTGGGGTAGGGCAATATTTGGGAACCACTTACTGAGTACTACAGAAGATGGTACCTGTGAAAGGACAAGTTGATGATGTCTAGGAATATCTTCTGCAGTTTTTCTAAAGACATATTATCTCACACTTAATGTTTGATATTTCCAACAAGGCCAAACATGGCACTGTGAACCAATGCTTCACAATTTTCTGATTTTGCTCTACATTTTAAATAACTGTCCTGGATACCCGTTGACAACATAAGATCCCGTTTATGGTGTCCCAAGTCAAGTATCTGGAGTCCAAAAGTGAACTAATAGGTTGTCCTGCAGCCAAACAGAAATGCTAATGAAAATGATGCCTTATTTTGAAGATTTCAATATTCTGTGTTTTTTTTTTTTTTTTTTAAATAGAATAAGCGAGTAGACAGTGTGGGGGAGAGTGTGTGGGTTGGAGAATGACAAGGAACCCATAGGAAATAGAAGCCTGCCTGGGTGGAAGTAATAGCAGTAAATAATGAAGATAGGCACAGGCCTTTATGGCTGTAAACTATTCAGAGTAATGTGTAGGATAGACTTTAGCACCTGTCCATGTATGGCCTTGAAATGCATTACTCTACCGTTTCTAATTCTATTCAATTCCTAATGAATGGACATAGACCTTCACAATGATGCCAGTCCTCAAGTTCACTATGAGTGATACAGAAAAGAGGAATAACCAATGGGACTTGAGCACTTGAAACTCTTATTTCTGCAGTATAGAACCCGACCCACAATGGCAGAATTCTGGCAGCCCTGACAGTCTTCATATCCAATGTTTAGGTTGTCTTCAGCAAGATACATTGCTGTGTCCTTGTCTTGTTATTGCTATACTCCAGAGCAGTGGTTTGCTTAACCTCCTGGGTGCCAAAAGTGCTATGCTCCACCTTCCCCTCATCCCCAGTTAATATCAAGAGTGAACGGATGAGTGTTCATTAGCGCGATGGGTTCCCACATGGTTTAACCTTTACTTTAAAGGGACCCTCATTCTGTTCTAGGCTTCTTCGTTATGCCTCACAGCTACTTGAACAGATTGTGCATGATTGCCTGGTTCACATTTCCGTCTCCATCTCTGTACTTGACCCTTTACAGCCTGGCAATTTCCTCGCTGTCATGATAACAGGAGGTCTGAAGGCTGTCTGTCTAAAGGCCACATTCCCTCTGAGATTCTTCCAGATGCACAAGCGGAAATCAAGGGATGGCAGGCTTGAATATATTTTGATATTAGGGACAATGCAATGCTAAATTAAGGGTCTGCAGATGAATCTAAACTGGAACTTGGAGAGCATCTCCATGTGAGAAGTAGAGATATCCTAGATTGGGTGCAGCCGCTTTTGTAGCCAAGAATAGGGGAGAAACAAAGAGTTATGGATAAGGATTAGATAAGAGCAGAAGATGGATTTGGGGGATATAGAAAATACTCAGAGGAGGCTTCAGATGGAAACCCAAAAGCAGGTCAAGGTGTAGGAAGAGGTCAGATTCTAAACCTGTCTGTGCCTGCACTTTAAATCCCCCCCAGTGTTGCACCATGGCAAGTGAGAAGGCTAAATAGCAGTATGTTTGGGCTGGAACCCAAAAGGTATAATAAGGAAGGAGGGTACATGTGACAATGCCCAGAGTCAATGAAAGATTCTTTTTCCGTCTTTATGCTGTATGCCCGCCCTCACTTTGACTGGATGCTGCATGTTCTGGTTTCCACACATGTGGATTCTGCTTTACCATCGCCTCTTCACTACCTGACACCCTTCATCATTTTTTTTTCTGAGGTCTTGGCAGATTAGTGGTTTTTAGCCTGGGACGGGAATGTTCACATTGTATTCTTTGACTATAGAGAGATTCCCTAGGGTCCTGTACTCCAAGTGTTCTGTCACAGGCACGTCCATTCATGAGGCTTGTCCACAATCCATGTCTCTGCCAGGATTTCCCAACACAAACCATCAATCTAATGCCGTTGTACAAATCTCATCAGCTTACAGAGGCTGCTGGTTGATTGCGAATGATGGGAGTTGAAGGTCAATGTGGGCTGATTCTGTGCATCCAGGTTGCTTCACAACCCAAAGAATTCATAAAACACGTTTTATTATAATTACTGTGGCCTTTTGTAGAGGGCCATCAGCAGGGAGACATTGCTTCCCCCTTCTTTGAAGACCAAATCAGATGAACTTTTGAAGCCTTCCTCTGGACAAATTTGAAGTTACATAGGATTTACTTTAAACTTAATGGATGTGTTTCTTTTCTTAACTTCTAAACTGCATTGGTTTCCAACCCGTAAATTCAGGATTACTACATTCTGCATCTATCATAGGTGGCTCCATGGAGGGTATGCCGATTCCTTATTCTGATCCAGTTTCCAACTGGCCTCCCAAAGGACCAGAGGGTCACCCAGTGGACCCAAGTCCATAATAAGCCAATTGGCATTATCTCCATCTAACTGCTGTAAGAGTGGGCCCTGAATGTCAGGTTCCCTAGGAGGCCCAGTCCGACTCTTATCAATATCCCAGCTTTAAGCTGGTCATACATTGAAAGACCTCCTCAATTTGGCAAGGTCACGACTCTTATCAATATCCCTGCCTTAAGCTGGTCATACATTGAAAGACCTCCTCAATTTGGCAAGGTCACGACTCTTATCAAT
>CM044447.1:2198233-2222659 GCA_024363595.1 Xenopus borealis | reverse complement strand
TTACACTCCGCATAAAATTTTAATAGTTGCTCTGGATGTTGTGGGACATGAAAGGCCGTCCGGGTAACCCCTTCACCGCCACAGGCCCAGCTGCTAACTCTGGAGAGGGCTCTAACATGGGATCAGCGGTGAAGGTGTTAACTAGAGTTGGCAAAGGTCCCTAAAAAGTAAGGGGAGGCGAGCAAATGAATGCAGCCCCCTCCTGTAGTCAGAGAGAAAAAGGTGGAGGGGGAAGAAGGAAAAGAGGGACAGCGTGGGGAAATGAAGGAGGGAATAAGGACGAAGAGAGGTGACACATGCCAAGTGCAAGTCTATTATTACAGTATTCTTCCATAGGGCACCTATAGACTTACATGCATTGATTTTCAGTAAATATAGAAGATAACCAACCTCTGTTTGGAGAACATAACGTCCCTTGCCCACATCTTCTTTCCTTCTTCTTCAAGTTTTCTCCTGATGGTCCCACGTCCAGGTGAGACCCAGCCAAGGTGAATTCCCATCACCCCATCCTTATGTCCATTATGGAAACCTATACCGTGTGGTACTATAACTGATGTGAGAGTCCAAGATGTCAGGTTCTCTGGTGGGCCCTGGAAGACCTAGTTGGAATGTCAGATCACAAGGGCATATCAAGACAAAGGCCAGCTAGTGAACCTGAATCCTTCTGGTCTTCCTTCCTGCCAAGAGAATATTTGAATTAAAGTGAGAATGTTTTGGATGTGTTGTTGCAGAGGGCAGATCCACCTTTGAGTTCTACAATTAATCGTAGCCCATAAGAAGGTCACAGTTGTATGAAAGCTCAGTCAGATCAGCCACTCTGCTTAAGTTCCAGGAGTATCCAAGACAATATATTAAAATAACATTTTTGTAAAATGTTCTGTATTTACTAGCTTATGGGGCTTTCCTTGACTTTCCAACACCAGGGGCCTACCAGAAAACCTTAGGCCATAGGCCCTATCTTCATACTATTTGTCCAACTGTCCTTCTACTTGCCTTTGTTTATATACTATATCTAGCCTTCCATATATTTCTGTACTTTGTTTTCATATAGGAATAGGAAATGGTCATGCAATAGGCCAAATGTTTTGGAACAGGAGGCAACTCTTAAAGTATAACAATGGGATATGACCAAAACCTTCAACCTAGGCTTGTAGGTGTATCTAGCAGAACAAATATGCATTCTCCCAAAATCATACCCTAAATAGCCTGTAGGACAAGCCTTGCTGCCACTGCTACAAGCCTCTTGAAAGGGGGGCAATGTCAAGGTTTGGGAACCACTGGTCTAGGGCAACATTGCTCAAGTTCTGCTTTCCAGAATCCTATTCTCCTGGTTGTCTCTTATATATGGGTAGCAGCCTAGATGGAGCAAATTCTTCTTCTTAAATATTGCAGCTGGCAATTTGGTGTTCTTATTAAGATGCACTGTGTGGAATGGGCTCCAGAAATGGTGGGAAATTGGCAGGGTTGTGGTGGCTCCCAGTCTTTTTAACCCAGGTTCCATTTTGAATAGAACCCCCCAGATATGCTGTCCAGGGTGCAGGGTGCTCATTCGTCAAATTGCCTCAATGGCTCACTGACTAGTTGCTGCCAGCTGTATTCCCAAACTGCCATGTGCTCTTGGGTATGACACCGTGGAATGCAACTAATCATAGTGTGGGCGATTTTCCCGCTATGATTAAACACCATGGTAAATTCACCCATCTGATGCTAGCCTAATGGTTCCCTACAATTATAATGATGCCATCTAACTGGTTTCAGAATTAAAGATCTGGAGGTGGATCTGTAGGGGGAACCAAATGGCCCTCTATCACATGGAAGTCCATATGTCATAGCCAGCAATGGTTAATGTATTTGTAGATACACGCAGAAGGGAAGGGTGACTTTGGCAGCGCTAATAATAGCCAGTAGTCATTAATTATACAATTATAAATGGCAGTTCATCTACCTCTGGTGAGGCTAGGCTTCCATGCACCAACTTAGGGTGTGGATGTTTTTATCTTTTGTGTTTTATTTTGTATATTTGTACACTTTCCAGTATGTCTCAGCCTCCACTTACTGTACCAAATTCTGCAGCCAAAACCAAAATGTGTTGCTTATTTTGGACCATTGCATTGAGGGACTACAGATCTTGAGGGTCTGTGCATCTACATTGCATCCTTGCAGTTGCTTATTTGTGGTCTCTGTCTTGATAAAATGTACATATGGACAGATCTCTACAGTTGGTTATCCAAGACCACCATCCTGAGGATCTGCACATCTACTCAGGATCTCTGCTGATGGTTATCCAAAACCATCAACTTGAAGCTCTGCACACCAAAACAGAATTTGTGCAGTTGGTTACCCCAGACCACCATCCTAAAATCTTCACACCTACACAGGATTTCTGCTGCTGCCAATCCAAGACCACCGTCCTGAAGATCTGCTTCCCACATTGGACTTGTGCAGTTGGTTATTCAAGACCACAGTCCTGAGGATCTCCTACCTACATTGGACAACTTGTGCAGTTGGTTATCCAAGATCACCATCCTGATGATCTACTGCCCACATTGAATCTGTACGGTTGGTTATCCAAGGCCACCATCCTGAGGATCTGCTACCTACATTGAATATTTGCAGTTGGTTATCCAAGACCACCATCACAAGGATTTCAACACGTACACATGGTCTCTGCAGTTAGTTACTCAAGCCCACCATCCTGAGGATCTGCTACCTACATTGGACAACTTGTGCACTTGGTTATCCAAGACCCCCATCCTGAGGATCTGCTACCTACACTGGACGACTTGTGCAGTTGGTTATCCAAGACCACCATCCTGAGGATCTCCTACCTACATTGGATCTCTGCAGTTGGTTATCCAAGACCACCATCCTGAGGATCTCCTACCTACATTGGATCTGTGCAGTTGGTTATACAAGACCACCATCCTGAGTATTTGCTACCTACATTGAATGACTTGTGCACTTGGTTATCCAAGACCACCATCCTGAGGATCTTCTACCTACATTGGACGTGTGCAGTTGGTTATCCAAGACCACCATCCTGATGATCTACTGCCTACATTGGACTTGTGCAGTTGGTTATCCAAGACCACCATCCTGAGGATCTGCTACCTACTTTGAATGATTTGTGCAGTTGGTTATCCAAGACCACCATCCTGAGGATCTCCTACCTACATTGGATCTGTGCAGTTGGTTATCTAAGACCACCATCCTGAGGATCTGCTACCTACTTTGAATGACTTGTGCAGTTGGTTATCCAAGACCACCATCCTGATGATCTACTGCCTACATTGGACTTGTGCAGTTGGTTATCCAAGACCACCATCCTGAGGATCTGCTACCTACTTTGAATGACTTGTGCAGTTGGTTAACCAAGACCACCATCCTGAGGATCTACTGCCTACATTGGACTTGTGCAGTTGGTTATCCAAGACCACCATCCTGAGGATCTGTGCACCTGCACAGGAGAGACTAAAATAAATCCACATGTTACATTGTTGACCTAGCCATGCTGGGTGTCAGATCAATATGTTCCTGCTAGGTGGGTATGTGCTCCAGGGCTGCTTATAAATCAGTTCAGCCTGCAGAAGTCATCTACATTATCTGCAGCTCATACAGGGAGTTGGTTTTATATATCTGTGTATTTTTTTAAATAGGGCGTCTCTAAAGCCATCAGTAGGATGGAAATTCTTTACTCTCCCCTACATGAAAGAGGGGGACAATCCCTGCTCCATTCCCTTGTAGAGTTCTGCAGCAGCAGCAGAATTTCAGATGGTCCTTTTTAAAGGAAGCATGCAAGTGGCTAGGTGTGATGGGGGCTGTAATAAACTCCTTGATATGATTTATAGGCATGAGCCTGGCACCTGAAATCAGACCCCCCCCCCCTTTTTTTTAATGAATAATCTTGGTGCTTTATTTATCAGCTGAGAGGTTTTAATCAATTCTCTCCCCCAATAAAATGTCCTAATAAAACACCATCGGCCCAGAAGTCTGCGCGGCCTTTCCCAGATCAATGTGTTCTTTCCGGGGTCCCAGAGTGGCGTCCCCAGCCCAGATCCGTACCAGTCTCAGCAGCTGTTATCTGTTTATTAACCAGTCATGGTTAAATTGCTTTATAAATTAACAGATGTTTTAACTTTATTCTTTCTTTAGGGAGCCCGAGACGCAAACTGGCCGCAAATTGTATCTCTGGCATGGCTGGGGTTGGCATGGGTGAGAGGCAAAGAACTGCTCAATTCCTTTTGCCCCCTCTATCTCAAACCTACACCTTCCCCCGCCTGGCACATCATTGGAATTGCCCCTGGCTCAAAAAGGGAAACTTAGATTAAAGGAGAAGGAAAGCTATGGAGGCATTTTATTGGCAATAGATTAGCTACAATAGTGCACAAGCTATAATGCTTTATATAGTCTGTAGAATGGTTTACCATACCTGAGTTAAAAGCTCGAGCAACTCTCTGTTTGTTTATGATAGTAGCTGCCATATTAGCTTGCTGTGACATAACTTCCTGCCTGAGTCTCTCTCTGCTCACTTATAGCTCTGGGCTCAGATTACAGCAGAGAAGGGGGGGATGAGGATCAAACTGAGCATGCTCACGCCCAGGGCAAACAGGATTAAGCTGGAAACAGGAAGTCTGATACAGAAGCCCATGTGACACAATAGAAGGAAGGAAATACTGTGTTTCTTATGACAGAGGACTCAGAGCAGCATTACTTTGAGGGTTTACTGGTGTATTTATATAGACCTTTCTGATCAAGCTGACTTAGTTATAACCATTCCTTCTCCTTTAAGGTTGGACTATGGGGATGTTATAACGGGGGGGGGGGGGTATAAATGATTATAAATGGCACAAATACAAGTCAGATGATCAGCAATAAAAATAATAAAAATACAGAACGCAACTGGTCTTTACAGGTATGGGACCCATTGTCTGGAAACCCAATATCCAGAAAGCTCTGAATTACAAGAAGACCGTCTCCTATAGACTCCATTTTATCCAAATAATCCAAATATTTAAAACTTTCCTTTTCTGTGTAATAATAAAACAGTAGGTTGTACTTGATCCCAACTAAGATATAATTAATCCTTATTGGAAGCAAAACCAGCCTATTGGCTTTATTTCATGTTTATATGATTTTCTAGTAGACTTAAGGTATGAAGATCTAAATTATAGAAGGATCCCTTATCCAGAATACCCCAGATCCCCCAGTATTCTGGATAACAGGTCCCATACCTGTAATAATAAAACAGTATCTTGTACTTGATCCTAACTAAGATATAATTAATCCTTATTGGAAGCAAAACCAGCCTATTGGCTTTATTTCATGTTTATATGATTTTCCAGTAGACTTAAGATATGAAGATCCAAATTATGGAAAGATCTGTTATCTGGAAAGCCCTAGGTTTGGAGAACTCTGGATATTGGGTCCCGTGCCTGTACTTGATCCCAACTAAGATATAATTCATCCTTAATGGAAGCAAAACCAGCCTATTGCTGGATAACAGGTCCCATGCCCTGTATTATATTATATTCTATAAATGACCTTTATAACCCATAAGCAACATTTATATCTAGAGAATAACATTTACATGATAGGACTGGCATTTATATAGAAAATAATCACTAAATATAAGTGTCAGTCCTTGTGGTGTAACATCAGTTGGATTGTGGGAGAAGTGCAGGGATTGTATTTGCAGTTGATGCTGCAGACCGCAATGGTTTCTGTTCAGACAAGTCTCCTGATCTAATACCTAATAATAAGTCCCTGCACATCTTACTGTTTCCTCAGCTGTTTCTCCAGTCCCACCTTTTTGCCCCCCTTTCCAGAGCTCATATAGAGGGTCCAGCGGAGTTACCATGAAGGGGGCAGTTGGAACTGATCTAGAGAGGCCTGGAAATCTTACAGGGGGGGGGGGGCAGTCAACAGCACTTTCCCCCCATTTGTTTTGAGATACAGCAACATCTGGGTCTTGGTGGTCCTTACGGAGGGTCCCCAAGAGCTGCTGGTGACCCCAGAGAAGATGAACGGGTGCTACTTTGAATTTCTTTACCTCTAAGCTCTTTAGCGATTTCCCATTCCAAATACATGAGAATTAGAAATATAGAATAATAATAATAAGAGATTTAACCCCGTGATCTCATCATGTTTGCTTATTACCTAACAACACAGGAGGTGATAATTCGGGGGGATTGGATCCATAAGACTATTCTCTGTTCCGGGAGCCTATTCAGCCTAGTTGTGTTCAGCCCATAACACACATTAACAACAGTTGGCAGCAACTATGTGCAGTTTCCAGAGCTGGCGCTGAGCACAATGCCTGGCAGGGTCTGTGGTGCCACCATCAAGCAACACATCCCACCAGGCTGCTTGGTGCCAGCTCATTGATATGATGCCCGACGCTCAACCAGCAATGGCATAAACACAATGGACAGTCATCAACTGCCATCTGCTGGCATATTATGGAAGGGCAGGGTAAGCAATCTGATTTAACCTTAAAGGGAAACTGTCTTTTTTTTTGTTTTTTGTTTTTAAACACATCAGTTAATAGTGCTGTTCCAGTAGACTTCTGCACTGAAATCCATTTCTCAAAAGAGCAAACAGATTTTTTTATATTCAGTTTTGAAATCTGACATGTTGCTAGACATATTGTCAATTTCCCAGCTGCCCCTGGTCACGTGTCCCACTACGCAGTGGGACATGGGTTTTACTATTGAGTGTTGTTCTTAGATCTACCAGGCAGCTGTTATCTTGTGTTAGGGAGCTGTTATCTGGTTACCTTCCCATTGTTCTGTTGTTAGGCTGCTGGGGGGGAAGGGAGGGGGTGATATCACTCCAACTTGCAGTACAGCAGTAAAGAGTGATTGAAGTTTATCAGAGCACAAGTCACATGACTTGGGGCAGCTGGGAAATTGACAATATGTCTAGCCCCATGTCAGATTTCAAAATGAAATATAAAAAAATCTGTTTGCTCTTTTGAGAAATGGATTTCAATGCAGAATTCTTCTGGAACAGCACTATTAACTGATGCGTTTTGGGGGGAAAATTTTTTCCCATGAGAGTATCCCTTTAAAAGGGGATGTCAGCTTGGATTTAACGTTAAGTATAAGGTAGAGAGTGGTATTCGGAAACAATTTGCGATTGGTTTTCATTTTTTATTATTTGTGGTTTTTGACTTATTTCAGCTTAATTTTAGCCTTTTTCCCCCCTTAAAATCAATAATATCTAAAGATCTGGTGGACCCGTTGAGTCCAACCAACAATTCCAAAAGCCAGCGGCAAAGGGGATACTTGAAAAAAAGCCTCGGCAACAACTGTCTCTCTCAGAACCCCCAAATAGTGATGGGCGAATCTACCCAGTTTCGCTTTGCTGAAAAATTGGCGGAAAAAATCAGCGAAACCAGTCACGGTGCGTTTTTGACGCGCGTCGTGTCAACTTTGACACGTGGCGTCGTTTTCCACGTGCATCGCGTCATTTTCGTCGCGTTGCGTCCTTTTCAACGCACGTCGCGTCAAAAATGACGCACGACTCGTTTTTAAAAGCTAATTTTCGCCAGGCGAATTTTCGCTGGCGTTTTGCGAATTTGTTCGCCATCGGTGAATTGCGGAAATTCGCCGCTGCCAAAGGAATTCGCCCATCACTACCCCCAAACCTTGTCCAGGTCCAGTCGCCCCTCCCCCCGTACAATAGACAGAAATCAATTGGTGGAAGATCCTCTCCATTGGGGAAGACCTGTGCTAGAAATAAACTGTTCCTTCTCTAGATCCCAAGACCAGGGGGCAGAACGCAGCAGCGGAGGTCCCCAGTTTTACTATTTCTGCACCCCCAGTTCCCTGAAAATTGTCACCCAAAGTGCAGGTCACCCCGGCTTCTGATACAACTGCCCCCACGTGTGGCTGTGAATGTGATGGGGGCCTTAGATTGCAAGCTCTTCTGGGGCAGGGACTAATGTGTAACAGATAATACAGTATATGGATAAAATAACTTTATAAATAGCACCAGTGTTACAGAATCAGCAGTTGGTAGAAAGGGGGTTAATGGAATTGGGAGAGAATGGGCCCATTGTATGGCGGCGGCGGCTCTTTAAATAAAGGACAAACAAAAGCAGTTACTGAGTCTGAGCTGATTCTACTGGACCTGTTTTGGGGAGAACTGTGCAACACAACAGCTTGTTTGTACACTCACACTTATATATTTTATATTCACCGCACACACACGGGATTCAGGAATAAAACAAGTTTTGGTGATTGTGCAGCCCATGTTTATAGAAGAATAAAAGAAAACATTCATAAACACCCAAACCTTTCCGACATTCATCATCATTACCCTGTAGAACATTCCTTTACTCCACGGATTTGCAGGGTGGGAATTTCCTTCAAGTTCTAAACAAACAGGGGGGGGGGGGTCCCCCCCCAGGAGAAGTTGCTCGTCGTCCCTATTTCTTTTTTTAGTGCCCACCCATTAGTGTCGCCCACTGGAACACTGGGCCCTGAACATTCAAATGCGACTTTTACTGGAACTGACCCGAAACAAAAGGCCTCTGTTTCCCCAGACTCCTGGGTTATGTCAGTCTGTCCAGCACCTCAGCTCTGTCTGCAACACCTCATCCCCCCCCCCCCATCCCACCAAACAAGGGTTTCTTGTGCAACTGGGAATTATTATGAAAATAAATAGAAATATTAGTGTTATTGTGTGGGAGCTTGGTATTGAGATCACATTGTGTGATACAACATGAAGAACTCCATATATACATATATAAACATATATACGTCAGTGTGGGGGTCAATAAGGACTGCGTATGTTACATGGGTGGGTTGGGAAAGGTGAGATTTAGGGGATCAGGACCGTTCTTTCCGCAGGGCAGTTAATGTGAGACGATTACTCAGCCCGTAACATTAATGACTAGTGAATGGAACGCTGGACTATTCCATTTATTGGCTCATGGCATAAAGCGAGAACAGTCCAATTTCCACTATAAAACCAGCAGAGAACACAAAGAACCCTGGGCAGAGACTGGCTGGCACCCAAACAGTAACAATGGCACCCACTCATGGAATGGACCTTGTTTCCCACATCTGTGAGTAGCTCATTGCCCAACATTCCAACTCCTTGGCCAACCTGTGAGCAGAAAAGAACACAATGAACCAAGCAGGGTTTGTGGAGGGGTATAAGGACCCCCCTAATTCTGGCAGATATAACCAAGAGAACCCCAACTTTTAGTCTGACTCCTCGGCACTAGGAGGGGGTGCTGAACCCACTGAACCCACTACTCGTCAGGCAAAGGACATTATTGTCTATGGGGGCAACAAGTGCCTCTCCCCAAACTTCTTGCTACTTAATACTTGTTGTGTTTGCTTTGTACTGGGTTACAACATATTCTGTCTGACCTTTCTTTTGGCTTATTACAACGATGGATCATTGATGATTAATATTCACTGATCTAGATGGAAAGGAATCTTTTTCTACAAGAGTTTTTCTTCTTTCTGGAACAGGTGAACACAACAGACGTCTATTCGTTTTCCCATCCAGAGTTATTACTATTGAGTGTGTGGGTCCAACAACAAGTAGGATTTTCATACTGGAAATGTTTTTTTATAACGACTCCAGGGCAAAGGTCTTTTTAGTTTTCTGGGAAAACCTCTGGAATGGAAAGAAAAGAAAGAAAAGGATGGATGGAGGGAAAATGGAAGGAAGTAAAGATGGAAGGAAAAAGAACGAATGAGGGAATGAAAAGAAAGAGAAAGAAGGAAGGAAAAGAAAGGAAGGAGGGAAGAAAGGAAGGAAAAGAAATACATTTTTCCATCCAAAGTTAATTACTATGGAGTGTGTGGATCCAACAACAAGTAGGATTTTCATACTGGAAATGTTTTTTTATAACAACTCCAGGGCAAAAGTCTATTTAGTTTTCTGGGGAAACCTCTGGAATGGAAAGAAAAGAAAGAAAAAATGATGGATGGAGGGAAAATGGAAGGAAGTAAAGATGGAAAGAAAGAAAAAGTACGAATGAGGGAATGAAAAGAAAGAGAAAGAACAAAGGAAGGAAAAGAAAGAAAGGAGGGAAGGAAGGAAAGAAAAGAAAGAAATAAAGAAAGGGAACAAAGGAGGGAAGGAAAAGAAAGAAGGAAAGATGTAAGGACGGTAAAGGAACGAATGAGGGAAGGAAAAGAAAGAGAAAAAAAAAGGAAGGAAAGAAAGAAAGAAAAGAAAGAAAGGGAACAAATGAGGGAAGGAAAAGAAAGAAGGAAAGATGGAAGGAAGGAAAGAAAGAAAGCAAGAAAGAAAGAAAAGAAAGAAAGGGAACAAATGAGGGAAGGAAAAGAAAGAAGGAGAGATGGAAGGAAGAGAAAGGAACAAATGAGGGAAGGAAAAGAAAGAGAAAGAAAGAAGGAAGGAAAGATAGAAAGAAAGAAACAAAAGAAGGAGAGATGGAAGGGAAGATGAAAGGATAAGACAGAATAGAAGTAAGAAGTGAGGAAAAGGAAGAATGGATGGAAGGAAGGAAGGAAGGAAAAGAAAAGAGGGAAGAAAAAGAAAGAAAAAAATGAGGTATGTACTTGTATGTAACATTACAGCTCTGCTTTTGTGCAAGGCAGGTATTGTGTTATATTTGGCAGAATATTTCAAATAATAATAATAAATAATAATATTCGGCCCATTATCACAAAATGGTCCCTTTTACAATTGGAAAGCATTAGTTTCTTACCAATCCCTTAAAAATGAATTGGTGCCGTTGTGAATGGGCTGAGATTATTATATCAATAGAACTCGTCAGTCTAAAGAATTGTGCTGAACTTATTGTCTCTGGGAGGTAGGGATGCACCGAATCCAGGATTCAGTTTGGGATTCGGCCAGGATTCGGACTTTTTTAGCAGGATTCAGATTCAGCCGAATCCTTCTGCCCAGTCGAACTGAATCCGAACCCTTATTTGCATATGCAAATTAGGGGCAGGGAGAGAAATTGCATGACTTTTTGACACAAAACAAGGAAGTAAAAAATGTTTTCCCCTTCCCATATGCAAATTAGGGTTGGGATTCGGTTCAGTATTCGGCCGAATCAAAAATAGTGGATTCGGTGCATCCCTAATGAGAAGGGAGGTATAAAAGGTGTTACCATAGAGACAGCAGGATCAGGGATGTATAGAGGGGCTCTGACTCTAGTGGTTACTTTTGCATTAAATATGACTTTTTTTTCTAGTTTTTAAGATATTAGCAGTTTAAATCAACAGCTCCACCTGCTGCTCATTTTGGCCCACTGCACCAATGAAGCTCATGAACAGAGAAGAGTTGCCTGGCGTTTCTCCGGGCAGATCTAAGCACAGCAACATCACAAATCTCATGAAATTAATTTTCAGCCGACTGTAGCAGTCCAACGAAGGGAGCAGTGGGGGGTGGGGGCAATGTTATTTAAAATTCATTATATTTGTGCCAAAACTGCTAATATCATAAAAACTAGATAAAATAAAATATATCCCAGGTGAAGTTTTAAAAATGGTATGTTTTATGTGAAATTCTTAATTATTTTGTGCTTAATTATTTTGGATTCAAGTGATTGACAGCTGTGCGGCTATTACAATACTTCCATCCACCAGCAGGTGGCAGTGATCCCTTTACACTGCTTTAATGGTGGGCGTCAACAGATACACAATATAAATTATACGCAATGGTTTATCTGCTCCCCACAGTGGAAATTGGGGGTCACTCGTCAGAGGAGGCAGACCCAGGCACCCCTTGCACCCCTGCACCTGTGGGCCCTGCTCCCCCTGTAGTTACACCACTGGGTATGTGCCTGCGCCATATTTAGGTGAACTCTAACTCTCTGGTTCCATGCTTGACCCAAGAGGTCCAGTTTGAGACTGATCATGATTCTGGCAGGAGGGACTGCAGTCATGGGCCTCATGGCAGAGGGGGACCCCAAGATCTATGGTTGCAAAAGGAACAGAGGTTTTGGGGTAGTGAGACCTGGCCAGGGCAGATCAGGGGAATGATGGTGCAAGGGTATTTACCCAATCCCTTGACCAATCTGACTTTAACTGGACAACCCCCTTTTTTAGTATTAGTGCAATGAATTGGGCTTGTCCTGAACATCTTTATTTTTTTACTCTTTGGGAAAGGTAAGAAGAATGTGATTTTAGCTTCATTTTTTCAAATTCTGCCCTGTCTAGAGCAAGAAATAACAAAAACCCTAGATATTTCCTTATGAAAAGAATTAGGGAATCCGTGTGTTTAGCACAATCTCTATTCATTGCCCCATTGTTGGAGATGGGGGGTAAACTTCCCCTTTAACCATGTCCAATCAAGGTCTCAGTGGCAAATTCCAGTTTCTCCAGCTTCTCTTACTTCTCTCTGTGGTCCTTGTGTAAGGGAAAGATATTTTATATTTTTTATATTTTTTTTTGTTCGTTGAGAGAGAGAGTTTAATGTAAGAGGAAGAACCATTGATGATGAATGGGCCCTGGATGGGTGGAGCTATTGCCCCGTCCATGCCAGGATTGGTTGGGAATGGAAATGGGAGGTTCTCTAGTCCCCTATTAGGTATACTAGGGATTATCCTTATAGTATATAAAGATATGGAAAAGGCTGTTTGGCCTCGTTGGAAGCAATAAATGGTGGTCAGGGGATGAAAGCCCAAAGAAGGGGGGACCACCAGGTACCCCACAATACAAGCTCTGATGAGTATATACGAGGTTGGGCCCCTTTGAAGTAGGGAAGGTTTTTTTGTCCAGAAAGTTTGTAACCTTAGGCCTTATTCAACCGCAACTCCCAGCCGCTCCTAACAGGAAACAGGGAGTTGCGGTTCGACAGCTGGTGGCCTGGATGTTGAAATTGAGGTAGAAAGAAAAACCAGATCAAAGATAAAGATACGTCTATGGGGGTCAGTCACCCCTTGCTTGCACCCCCTTACATGTAGTTGCTTTAAATGAGAAATATTTGCACTGAGTGTGACTCAGCACCCCCCCCCCCACCTCCAGTCCCACACAGGGGCCCTACAGCTCCCACTCACTTGTACACCGAGCACTATACAATACTCACACTCACATTACTGAATCCCCTCTCCTACATCACCACTCTGCCCATGTGAGTAATGCCAACCTCTCCCTCCCTTCTGCGCCACAGCTCATTAACACTTCCACCCCCTGCCTGGGGCATTTAATAATTCAGACTCAATTTCCAAAGAGACAGCGGGGGGGCCCCAACCTCCCCCTTTCCCTCATCACTGATCACTTGTGCCATTCCCCCAGCCCTAAGTCTACACTTTATTCTGCATCCCCTCATATACACTATATATAATATGTAATCTGTATACAGAATATAATACGTGACGTATAAGTGTGTTGATGGGGATTGCGTGGGTGTTTGGCTTTAAGGGATAAGGTGACCTCCATGGCAGCACTAAGCCTTCATTCCCTGCAAAGCAGTTTCACCTTTATGTCCTCACCTGCAACTTTATTTGGGTAAATACACAGGAGGAACCCACTGTTTGCCAAAGTCACAGGGTTGTGGCACCCGCAGTGCAATGGGAACAGCTCACTATGGGAATTAAAGGGGCAGAAGCACAGAAATATGTGCTAGTAAATAGTGCTTGTTGCACAGTGATATTTACACGCTTACAATTGTGCACACAGGGATATATATATATATATATATATATATATATATATATATGCAGTCCTTGCATTCCACCAATAGGCAGAGTTTGTGGTGAGGATGCTGGGAGTTGTGGTCCATCGCTGGCTGGAAGGTTAGATATTCTATAACTGAACTAAATAACTCAGTGTTACTTGCAGAAAAAAAAACAGATGGCAAATAAACAAGAAGCAGAGGAAAGAAAATAAATATCATAGGAGGAGGGGTGAGCCATGTGCACTGGCAGTTACCCCCCGGCAGGTTAAGAAGTGAGTTAATGAGGGGAGGGAGGCTAACATATAAGCAGTCTTTACACAGAGGGAAAGGGGAGGAGAAGAGGGTGAGGACAAGGTATGAAAGAAGAAGATAGAGGGAGGTAGAGTAACAGGGGAGGACAGAGAATTGAGGGAGAGAAGCAGAGGGAGAAGAGGCAGAGCAAGTTGGGGGGCACAGAAGTGTCAGTCGAGGGTCTTAATAGGCAAAACAAGACAGAGAAGGAAAGGACAAAGGAGAGAAGCAACAGGCAGTGCTGGAGGGAGATTAGACGTGAGCAGAGAGAAGAGACAAACACACAGGAGGGGAGAAGTTGGAAGAAGAAGAAGAAGGAGGAAAGGGTTTGTACAAGGGATGTGCCTTGGTCTCTGACAACTGAACCCCAACAATGGAACCCAAAGGAAGGAAGAAGATCCAGTTCTCTGTGGCGACAACCCCTACCCAGCTGGACCCACGGGCAGTAGAAATGGTGAGTAATGTGGTGCTGCCATGCTGCTTGTCTTGCACCTATATCAGAGCTAAGCTCCCTCTGTACCAGCCTTTCCATCTCTATTCTATATATTTCCTATTAATGACATTGGTGGGGCAGCCCAACCAAATACCAGCCAGGCACATTAGTGAAAAGGGGGATACGTAATGTGTCCATGCTCCTGTGTAGCTGCTCTCTTTCTCCTATTCTACTGGGGAGTCGTGCAGGTACAGTGCACCTGAGCATTAGGGAGGAGCAGTATTCATGTACAATAGCCCTGACTGGAGGAGAGAGGAACCAGACATCATTTTAAGGTAAGTGCTGTCTGCATAGTGGTGGCAGAGATAATTATAGGATTTACTTCCCCTTTAAATGCAGAATAAAGAGTCAGACGAGGTGCACAGAGTTTCCCCAATCTTAGGGTTTTCCTATTTACTGTAAATGATGCAAAGTGTAATGAACCCAAAAAATTCTGAACCCTGTGCCCTGGAATGTAAAACCAGGATCTACATTTGCAACCAATGAAAACCCAGGAATCGTGAGGGATCCCAACACCTGGGTCAGATGTTGCTGCTGGGGTCATTTATTAAGAGGGTGCTAAATACAGACTCTAGCTTTGCCCACAATGCATCTGGCATAGGCTGAACTCTTCACATAGAAGATCCATAGAAGGGGCACTGATTGGGCTCATCTTGGACCTCCCTTGATCCCTTTGGTGTGACCCTCAAGGAAATAACGTATCAGGGGTCACTCTCTGATTCCTAAATCCCCAGCAGAGTTCCATAGTGATAGGCTCAACTACAACTTGGGGCAATGGAACATTAGGGGCACATTACAGCCCCCTATTCACTGCTGGTTTGGGGGGTTCTCCACCTAAAAACAGACATTAAAGAGCTTTCAGGCCCAGGGTTCCATTTATTATCAGTGTCACTCAGTTCCTATTAAAGTCAATCAGTATTGTCCATTTTGGGCGCAAATATTTAGATGGGCAATATAGACCTTACAACTAATACCCTTGCCTGCCCCCCACCCACCCAAAAACACCCAATTTCTCTCCATTCGGCCCTGACATTGATATAAATGTATCACAATCAGTGATGTTTATTCGTGTGTTTGTGTTGAATAAATAGGAACATTTATGTTACAGTTGTGCACTGAATGTTACAAAGTCCTGGGACAACCTTATTCTTCTGTAGTGACCTCCAGTGAAGGAGAACAATAGCATTGGGGGGTGCCAATGTAAGATACAAGCCCTATACCTGAGAACATTGTGCCACGACTTGGGTTCTCTATTACCCTAATTGGCAACATTCTACATATAAAACAGAACTGGAAGAATGGAGGATACACAGATAATGATCCAACCCATACATTGTTTCTCTTATAGGCACTAGCACACGGGGCAACAGCAAATATTTTGCTGGACTGGAAACAAATTGGAATTGGCCATTCATGGACTTTCATGGCAATTACTTTGACCCTACCAGTGCAGTCTTGGGGCAGGTGATTATCCCTCAAAATTGCTGACCCTCAAGAGCATTTGCAGGGTCCATGCAATTAGTATGGAGGGCAATGGGCTGAACGTTGGGGTATTTGCTACTGCCCACAGAGTGGCTTAATTTACGTCTCTGGATACTCAAAATAATTGGAAGAACAAGGACTTTCTAGGCCTTACAGCATCAACCTGAACAAAATGGAGCTTTGGATGAGCCTCAACATTTTGGAAAGTGGTGTAGAAAGTCTATAAAGTACAGAGCCCATGTTTGAAAGACATTTGTGTTTATACAGAATTATAATGACTAGTCTGGACCCCTTTTCATATGCCACCCTGGGCATCCTAAGGGCGCTCTCCCTTTAAGTGAAATAGTGTATGAGACCACCATCAGTAGAGGTCCTCCATATATCTCAACCTCTAGCAACTGCTGTTTTTTTTAATTATTATTATTATTATTTTTATTTTGCCCCTAGCAGCACCGGAGCAGGAATGATATACCCTATTGAAGGCCCCCCAGAATGTAGGGTGATGACATAGAAGTAGAGGCCTAATCCTAGAGGAATATAAATGTGGCTATTCATTAATTTATAGTGATGGGAAAAGATGGCCTTTGCTATGACCCTGTTGAATAATATCAATATATATATATATAATATTATTGCTGCTCATGGAAAATGGGGAGAAGATATATATCTATAATATTATTGCTGCTCATGGAAAATGGGGAGAAGAAGGTGGAGGTGAAAGAGGAGAGATGAAGGCAAGGCAGTTCATGAAGTAGAGGAGGAGAGAGCTGGGGAAAGACAAGAAAATCTCTGTTTGGTTTTCCTTTCGCATGTGTAATCTCATTAACAGATTCCTCAGGCTGTAGACGCCCTGCGGGCAGCATAACATTTAACTGTCAGCTGCCTGGATTATGTTCATGGGACACCTGGGTGGCAGTCAAGTTGGCCAGATATGAGTTGGGCAGGTCCTCTGATGCATGGAGCATAATGATGTCAACTCCGTTCCAAAAATTGAAAGGAAACCATATTACTAGTAAGAACCACTTCTCAACCCACCATTAGGCTCACAGTGTCACGGAGCCATCCCCTCCACCTTATCCATATCAAAGTGATGGATTCTGGGAAGTGCCTCTGCTTTCCATAGGTGGGGTTGCTTGACACTGTGAGCCTGATGGGGGGCGGAGCTGGGAAATGGCAACTAACTGAGATCATACAAAAAGATTTCTATTTTCTGCACAGATCCCCTGTAGGCCTGAACATCCCTATGTCCACTAAGTGGTGCTTAATGTGGCCAAGTGAAATTATAACTGGTGCTTAGTGTTAAGAAATAAGGTTACCCCCTACTTGTAGATGTAAGGATATTAGAAGTCAGTCTTCATGGTCTACACTCGGGACTCTAACGTGACATGGATATTGTCCCTCATATAAGCAAGGTCCCCCTAGAATAGGTTGCAGTTGGTCTTGTTTTATGGAATACTCTGATTATTCTCTTGCATTCTGTTGGATGGGAAGTCAATGTGAGTTCTGGCGTTCAGCATATATTTTATCAGGGCCCAGTCCAGAAGGGATCTGGTTAATGGTCTGGCAGGCAATTGCAGTGTTTCTCAATCCCAGGGATATGTTGTGCTGCGGCTGCTGGTAATTCCACTGATAATCCCTGAGCTGGACTCAAGGGCTGTGCTCCTGGCGGCTCAATACCTGGAAACGTCAAAGAGCTCCATTCCAGCTTAAAGGACAAGTAAACACTATAAAAGAGAAAAAAAGAAGGCTTTAAATACATTTACATTCAATAAAGCTGCCCTAACCCATCGTTCCTGGAAAGCAAGACAATCACTTTGTTTTTCCAGCCGTGTTAGTCTAATATTTACAGACATGTGTTTATATAAAGGAGCTCCAGAAGCTGCCATAAGAGATGCTGGAACTTTTTTTGGTCATATTCAACACAAAGGAGTCCCCCCTCTCCGCTTGCAGGCAGAAGAGCGACTGGGGAGGAGTGAGTTCTTTGCAGCTATACAAATAGTAGATCCCACATTCTAGGCCCCCCTGTAACTGTGGGGGGTCTGCTCCCTCTATAGCTATGCCGCTTGATGACATATTACATCCCTTCCGGTTAATTGCCCTTTAATCAACTGCCCATTGTTATTTTTAGGGTTCCAATAGAACACTTCCTTTTTATACTTCCTGGTTCTGCCGAGTCACTGTTTGCAGAGGGGAAGCTAGTGAAACAAATTACTAGTGACTAATTAGCTGCTCCTTATCAACAGCCTTACAGGGTTTGTTTATCAAAAGTGCACATTATCTCTTTAACAGACCTATCCTTTGGGTGAGTCCCCCAAAACAACTCTTTGTTATCTTGTACAATTAATTTGCACTTGATGGTGTTGCTCAGGACTCAGGAGCCAGTAAATCAGTCGTTGCAGACTGTGCCCGGGATACTGATGAAGGGTTACTGGTGCCAATGTACCAGGCGGTGGGAGGGTGAGTAAGTGAAGGCCATTGCAGGTTCTTATCAGCATTGGGGGGGGTTTTACTGGGAGAGAAGCTTCTTTCTGTTGTGTGAGCCCCAGTGCGAGGTCAGCTCATGACGGGAGTAAACATCTATAGATAACGAAGGGCGCAGGGAGTTGGCCAAACAGGGGCTGGAGGGGGCATTCTTTGCCCACTG
Source organism: Xenopus borealis (assembly GCA_024363595.1). Taxonomy (NCBI): domain Eukaryota; kingdom Metazoa; phylum Chordata; class Amphibia; order Anura; family Pipidae; genus Xenopus; species Xenopus borealis. Next base: position 2,204,132 of record CM044447.1, on the reverse strand, counting down.
ACAACTACCAGATCTCCAGTTGTGGTGAATATGAGAGTAAGGTTGCCTCCTGCCCAGTATGTCTAGTTTAACACAACGTGGGGTCCCAAAGACACCCACCCCACTGAAGCCCCTCTCTGTCTCTGGCCTGAATGTGTACCCTGTGTTGTGTGCCAGTGGGTATTTGTGTAACGGAGCTGTGTGAGTGTGTCAGGATTATGTCGCAATGTTTGTATAGTTGGCCTTTGCGTGTTTTTCTGTTTGAAACTGCCAGCTCTGCTTTCTCTCTGGGTGGCAGATAACAGAGCTCATCACATGCCAACCTCATGCTGAAAATCAGGGCACTCATTCTGTGCCACATCAGACGCCACTTCTCTTGCCCCCTGGAGATTTATCAGTGGCACAACAATACCAGGGAAATAGTTTGGGGGTATCAAGTTACTTATTGTTTCTACCCCTAGAACCCAGAACATTGGCAGCACCCCAATGCACAAAGCTTTGCCCCCCCCCAAGTTGTGTTAGATTGTGACGTGTAGCTTTGTTAGTGCTGCCCTGGCCTGTGTAATTACACTGTGGGGGCTGATGTTTATTTCCAATTAGCACAAAACAGACATAACAAGAAGCGCAAGGATCATCGCATTAAAGGACCCTCTGTCTCTGTTTAAAGGAAGTTTAATGTGTAACGTGCGGCTCCTAATAGACCACAAGCAGAAAAACAACACCAACGTTTAAAGGAAAAGTGCATTAAACCGTTTCGCAAAGTATATTGACAAATTAGATTGTTAGCTCTGTTGATCACTACAGCCGAAACCTTCATGTTTTCTTTTGTACCACCTGCAGATTCGAAGGCGTAGGCCCACCCCAGCCACTTTATTCCGAGTGTCGGAACCCCAGTCACCGGGTAGGTCAGATGTGTTGGGTAAAGTATGGGGGGACGTTGGGTTATGTGGGATTTAAGTTGGGGTATTAGGGTTAGGGGAGGTGCAGCTGCTAACCTACTATCTCAGCATTGATATATATATATATATATATATATATATATCAGGATTTTTTTTCTCTATAATCTAAGCATGCACCGAATCCACTATTTGGAATTCAGCAGAATCCCTGAATCCTTCATGAAAGATTTGGCCCAATATGGAACCGGATTTGCATATGCAAATTAGGGGTGGGAAAGGAAAACAATAAAACGTTTTTACTTCCTTGTTTTGTGATGAAAAGCCATGGGATTTCCCTCTCGCTTCTAATTTGAATATGCAGATCAGGCTCCAGATTCAGTTCAATGCAAGGATTCGCCCGAACCCAAATCCTGCTGCTAAAAAGGGCAAATTCAGGCCAAATCCAGAACCGAATCCTGGATTCAGTGCACTTATTATATTATTATATTCATATACATATACTAGTGTATCCAGAATGATAGTGAAGTCAACAGGGAGGATTTCTAAAACAAAGAAAGAAAGTCAATGAACAATAGAGATATTGTTTTAATAATCTGTTTTATATTGCCCCCCCCCCCCCTTTCCCTTTCATTGTAATTCTCCTCAATTATTCTTCACTCTCTTTATTCTCCTCCGTGGAACATTCCTGACTCTGGGCCTCTCGTTCCTTTATTCCGGCAGATGAAGATCCGACAGCACTACAGGTCAGTATCATAGAGATCTCCCTATTGGCTCTTTATTATCCTTTCCTTTTCACCCTCAGGCTAGGAATGGGTTAAGTGTTAGTTTAGCTGTATTTTTGTTGCTGATTAAGCAATTAAATGGGTATGCCCCCCCCCCCCTTCCTCCACCGCCTCATGGGGTGAAATATGTCATGGAATTTGGGATGGGGGGGGGAGTGTTGAAACTCTGGGGACTGAACAAAAGGGTTTATAGAAGGCAGGGAACATTCTGCACTAGAGTCACACTGAGTATGACCTCAGAGGCCCATCAAGGCCACCTCAGAGGATGACGAAGAGGAGGAGGAGGTTAGCTGGTTAGATCTACTCAGTATCACTATATTGTGTTCATTAGCACTCTCCTCTAATACAAAGTCATTGGTATTGTTCCAGGGCAGCAGTTCTTCATAACAGGCAGTTTGCCTAATCTGACACTTGTATCAACACCAATTCTACAGTACACATTGGGTTGAACAAAGTACTTACATTCCGATTCTCATCTCCCTCCCCAAACCCCACTCATCCCATAATGGAACCACATTGAGGTTTTGATTTGACTTGGAAATTATCCTTTTTAATGTAGCAATGAATAAAAGAAACATCTCTATACCAAACCCTTTCACTGCATGAAAAGCCCACCTGCCTATATGGAGCCCCCTGCCATAGAACACACTCACAATTTCACCTGCTTCTATGGTCTTCCCCATCGCCTCCTCCTTTAGGCTTTGCCTTCCCATTAATGTTGTCATGTGCATCATTGTTGATCTTCATCAGGGTGGTCTACTTCAAGTTCTTTCCAAAAAGATACCCAAAGCTTTTACAAACCCACCTACAGACAGAGAAACTGATACTATTGGGCCTTCTCAGCTAGAACTACTCGAGCAAATTTCCCCAAAAAACATAAAACTGAGGAATAATGAATTTGAGTCTTAGTACTCATAAGAGATATTTGTTTGTTATATATTTTCCTTGAAGCTTCCATTTAATGTTCTTTCCTATATTTTGTCTGGGTTTCAGAAGCAGCCTGGTGATGCTCAGCAACTAAAAAACACAAGACCAAATCCATGCACTTACATTCCCCCATCACTTAAAGGTAAGATCCCCCTCTGAGGAGTCTTTCTAAGAGTATTTTTTGGTAATTTCATGTATGGATTCCAAAAGAAGTACTGCACTCAGGGGTACAAAAGGGATCCCATTAATGGCAATATTATTATCAATGGGTCTCACTCATCTCATTAGTAGGGATAATGTGATATATGTTTAAGAAAATGTCCCACCTGCAATGGGAAGTATAAAGGCGTGAGGTTTCTGATGCCAATGGATATATTTGAGGTTTGCCAACACCCTCCCAACTTCTGTGCACCTTCCTGGTAACTTACCTTAAAAGCGTATTTGAGAAGCAGTCATAGCACCATGCCTTCTATAGAGTTCTGAGGCACCCGAAAGTCTCAGTTGAGTCCAATGACCTGTTTAATTCATCCTGAAGCCATGAGCCTTTATACAATCACCTTAGTGCCCCCTAACATGTCTATAACTTATGGTGCACCCTTACCATGTGACCCAACAAGTCAATGCTTCCCAATGCCTTTCAGCCATCCAGCGTATTGTGCAGTCACATTTGCAGTCCCTTGGCTCCCTTAGTGACAGTGATGATGAAGACGATGAGCATGAAGGAGAATCTGGAGACGGAACGGGGCTATCCACCCATGAGTCTCCAGGGGTTGAAGAAGCAGAGTGCAGTTTGCAGAGTGATCCAGGTACATAATTGAAGAATATACATCTATATGAAGGGATATGCACCAGCAATGCATTTTATTTTATGGTTTCTTTCAGTTGAAGTCCATGTCACTCATGGTCTAGAGAACCTTATGCATCAAACGTTACTAGAGGAGAGGCCGGAAGATGCAGGAAAAGAAGAAGATTCTCAGACAGGTATAGGAAATACCACTAGTGCTACTTTAAAGGGTGTTGTTCACCAGTTAAAACCCCCATCATGAGCACACTAAAGGTTTGCTATACAATGGCCAACCCACCATAATATCACACCTCAGCCTGGACTGGATCACCTAGGGCCCACCAGAGAGGCCCCTCCAGTGTGGCAGTCCAAACCAGGAGGCCATTAATACCTACATAACTACATCAATTCATGGTACCACTGATGGCAAATGAAACCTAAGGGGGTGGTAACCAAGAGACAACCATCATCCCAAAATGTGTGTCAAGAAAGTGTTGCAAGATCCAGTTAGGAATCTGAGCTTGATTAAATATAGAAATTCTGTATGAGTAGAATGAAGCCTCTCAAGCTGCTATTATGATTCCCCCCACACACACGGTGCCCTATATTTAGGGCAAGGGAGCGGGATTATTTTTTTCTGAGCCTCGAACCATTTTCTGTTTTGAATCTTTCTTGTGTTAATTTTATTATACAATGATATCTTTCAACTCAAATCCAATTCACTGGCATTTACACAGAAGCATGGTGTTGCCTTTGCGTGTGACATGCATGGATTCTTTTCATTACATATTTAGAAAAAAAACACTGAGTGACCCTTCCTTTGCTTGGGGCCATTATTCGTCTGTATATATGTAACGTACAAGAGGGCAGAGAAAAAACAGAACAGAAGGAAAAGATTGAGATCAGTTAAGTAAAAAGGCACATCTAGACAAAAAAACAGGAAAGGAAGAATAGGGAAGAGCAAAAGAGGAATAGGGTAATTGGAGAACAAGGTGGGACGAGGAAAGAGGGAGAAAATGAGGGAGAAGAAGAGAAAGAAGGAAAGAAATGGGAAGCAGAAGTGGGAATGAAGGAAATAGATGAAGAGGACAACAGGTTAAAAGAATGGAAAATGGAATGGAAAATCAAGAGATGAAAGGGGAAGAACCAGTAGAACATGTAGAAAGAGAAAAAGAGAGCAGACTTGTACAAAGAGAATAATTCAGGAGGAAAACCCTACTAGAAGTAGTGCCCACAATCAGCCCACAAAGAAGTCCAAACAGCCCCCACCAGCCCTCTAAATGGTGACTTTCTATGGCACCTTATATAACAGCCCCTCCCCCTCTGGCATTTGCCAGAACCCACTGATTGCCAGTCTGGGCCTGGGCACAGGGCACACAATAGAGGGGCACTAACAGACATTTCTATTGAATCTTAAAGCGGAATTTGATTGAAAAAGACCTGGTGATGTGTAGCAATTTCTCTCTTGTGCAGATCCAGCGAGTGAGAAGCAAGTTGCCTGTGTGACAGATCCATGATGCCCGTGGCAATATAAATTCTACATGTAACTTTCTCTGGACTGGAACCAAACTGCTGTCTCCCAAAGATTAGTTGGCCTTTTCTTCTTCTTCTTTTTTTCTGGCAGCTTTCCACTTGGTTCCCCCCATTCTGCCACTGAGAAGAGATAATAATGTATATTTATGTTCTAGATCCTGCTTACAGAGCAATAATAAACCTTATTCAGTTCTATACATGGTTTGGGAAACTCTGAGTATTTCTGTTGTGTGAAGCAGAAGCACAATCCCCAGTGTTTCCTACCAAACAGCTAGAGAAATACACAGATCTGCACCGGGAGAGACAAATACCATCTTCTAGTTCTTCTTCACTAAAGTAAATACACCCATTGACCATTAGATCTAACCTATAATTTTTCACTATTCATTGTAGGTGGAAAAGTATCATTTTGGCTGATAAAATATATATGGGAGAACTTAGAAGGGAGGAAAAGAGAAGGGTGTTACTGGCTAAATGGAATGGTCTTATGTAAAATATTGATGTTCTATGTGGAAAGAGGTTGTGCTGGGGCCATTAACAACAAGATTACAGCAAATTAGTAATTTCCCTGGTAGAAACAGTATTTTGTTTCAGCTTCTCAATCTCATTGGCTTCAAGAATAAATCACAAGGAAGGGTGCAGCATTCATTCTCCCACAACAGTAGGGGTCTCTGTAAAATCAGATGGGTGGGGGCATCCAGTCTTCCTTGCCAAGGGTGGGTTATTGCACCCACCCCCCCTATACCACTCGTGCGCACATCAAAGACTCATTTATTGCTGCATTTTTGGCTGATGTAACCAATTTGATGTTGCTCTATGATCATATAAATGCATAGGGTTTTGCTTTATGCCCATGGTACATGGAGCATATTCCAGTGTCGTACTGGGACACCAGGGGCCCACCCAAAAACCTGGACCAGGGGTCCACTCTCAACACTAATATTCTTCATCTCTTCAATCAACCTCTATTCTCCTAGTTTGTTTTCTTTACATAC
>CM044447.1:2172938-2188828 GCA_024363595.1 Xenopus borealis | reverse complement strand
CACTATTAACTGATGCATTTTGAAAAAAAAATTTTTTTCCCATGACAGTTTCCCTTTAACATACAAACGGCAAGTCCGTCCCATGATTATTGAGTATAATGAGTGTAAGATGCAGTGAATGTGGCACTGACTGATTGCATCTCATAGCCCGGTGCCTTCCTCTGCCACAGGCCCTACTCAGACCCATTAAGCCATTTAGATGACAGATAGTAATGGAAAGGGCAGCTGGCAGTTGACTTGCTCATCTATCATGCGGCTGTTTGTGTAGAAGTGTAAGTGCGTTTGCATTGATCTCACCTGGGGGTTTGGAGTCGGTGGGAGCGGAGAAATTGGAGAAATAAGTTGTTATCAGAGGGAGGGACGAACCTTGTTCAATACAGTAACTTCTCTCTTGTGTCTCTCTTCACAGACTAATAATGGCATTGAGAAGAACTTGGAGGAGGAGATCTTGCATTATGATTTTAAAAACTCATTTTTTGATATATTTGTAAGTATCCTTAATGCACAGACATGTACCTACTCCCCAATCAGATCACAAACGTACCTACCCCCAATCAGATCTCAGACATGTACCTAACCCCCAATCAGATCTCAGACATGTACCTACCCCCGATCAGATGTCAGATATGTACCTACCCCCGATCAGATGTCAGATATGTACCTACCACCGATCAGATGTCAGACATGTACTTACCCCCAATCAGATGTCAGACATGTACCTACCCCCAATCAGATGTCAGACATGTACTTACCCCCAATCAGATGTCAGACATGTACCTACCCCCAATCAGATGTCAGACATGTACCTACCCCCCAATCAGATGTCAGACATGTACCTACCCCCCAATCAATTTACATTTCCTGCTCCAAGTTGTGTGACCTTGCCTTTTATTCCTCTTTCTACAGCTTCTTGCAGTTTTCCGTTTCTCCGTCCTTATCCTCGCTTACGCCATAGTGCGCCTTCGTCACTGGTGGGCCATTGCAGTGAGTTAACCCTTTAGAATTACATTTTGAACAAAGTCTCCTCTAAGCTGCGCAGCACAACAACAAGGAACAACAAATGAAGCTGCTGTAATAATATTCTAATGTCACTCTGTTCCAGATCACCACCCTTGTGACCAGTGCATTTCTCATTGTGAAGGTCATTCAGTCTGGAGTAAGTGAGTTTATACTGTATATCCTTATCTCTTGCTCTAGAGACCCCCGAATAGCAAATAGTACCATAAACCTCTGATTATTACACTACCTGCCACTGCCCTGCGTATATGGTCAATCACCACCTTTAATTCTAATACTATTTTATTACACAAGCCCTAGAAACAAACAAATATAAAATTGCTCATAGTATTTTGTTTATACGCTGCTAATATGAATGTGTAAGAACAGCGCCCCCTCCTGGTCATGGTGCCCAAGCTGCAACAAGTGGCAGAAAGGTTAGTTAGTGAGAAGAGAGTAGTTCAATAAGAAGAAGAAATAGATTGCAATAACTTTACCTATTATGACCCATTATTTAAAGGCACAGCTTAACTCTTAATGTTTATTCTTTTTGCCCCTAGCTCCTGTCCAAGGGGGCATTTGGCTATGTGTTGCCAATCGTGTCCTTTGTGTTGGCCTGGCTGGAGACCTGGTTCCTTGACTTCAAGGTCCTGACTCAGGAGGCGGAGGAGGAGAGATGTGAGTACCCCCACTAATGGATTTCAGCCTATTAGTATTATTATCATTATATGGTACCAGAATGCTCCCGGGTGGGATTACAGTATAAGGCTCCCCTCACATTCACACAGCAGACAATAGAGATCATTTAGAAGTGTCTGTATATGTTCTGTATATGCTGTTTCCTACGATCCGACACTCTCAGCGCTTCTGGTCCTTTTCAAGTCCGTCCCTGCATCGGTGATCAGAATCGTACAGGCTTTTAATCAATGTTAATTCAAAAAACATATTCCTTGTGTTTTTCTTTTTTGCCAGTATGTCTTTTTATAAATGTTGATTGTTCTCCTAACACCATAACCTCTGGTAGGGTTCAGTATAACTGATTTCAGCATTTACTCTGACAGTTTTATTTCCTTTTTTTAACACAGGGTATATGGCTGCTCAAGCTGCGGCTACCCACCCCTCTCTCCTATACAATGGAGCGCTCTCAGATGGACAGTTCTACTCCCCTCCAGAGTCATTTGCAGGTGCCCATTAGATAAATCATCTTAAGGCTTTGTCTCCCCTTTGCCCTCCCTCTTCCACATCCTCCATGTTTCTTCTTTGTGAGTCACCAGTATAGTGTCCCTCTCACTGATTCCACTACATGACATGACATTATTGTTGTTCCTCACAGGCTCAGATAATGAATTTGATGATGAAGAGGAAGCAGCCGGGAGGAAGGCCGTAACCCCACAGGAGCGGGAGTATGTTCGACAGGGCAAAGAGGCCTTGCTGGTTATTGAGCAGATCCTGAGCCAAGAGGCTAACTGGAAATTTGAGAAAAGCAGTGTAAGTCCAAATCCCACCCGGCCTATAGTGTCTGATCTCTGCTGAACCTGCCCTTGTGACTTGCACTTTAAGCGCTTTAGTCCCTTGTCATTACAGCAAAAGTTATTTTACTCTTCCTGATGTGAAAAAACGCTCTTGTCTTTCAGGAGGCTGGAGACGCAGTGTATTCATTAGAGGTCCCATTCCACGGCAAGACTTTTATCCTGAAGGTAACATGAACATGAGTTAGGCCAAGGCCCCCTTTATCTATATTAGGAGCTCGTATTTGGGATAGGTAGGGCATGGGAGATTCATTTTGCATCGTGGGAGATTATATTTCAGCGAGACCACATATTAAAGAGGTTGTTCACCTTTGGGACAATAAAGCTAGTTTAAAAGCCCATGGCATAAAAAAAACGTTTTTGTCATGTATCTTCATTACTTAAAGAACAAGTAAACGTTTTTTTTTTCTATCTCTAAATTTGCTCTAAACAGCCCCTCAAATTAATGTACCTTAGTCCCTGCTGCAAGTCTGCTCTGGTTTCTGTGTTATCAGCAGCTTGTTTCACCTTCTTCCTGGTGCAGAGTGAAGCCCAGCCCCATAGCTTTCTGAGCTGACCTTATATCTTGGACTAGTCCAGGAGATCATTTGCATACTATGACATAGCAGAGAGCAGTGTGTGTAGCAGCTTTTGCTTGGGGAAACTAGCTTACTAATGAAACACTGGCTCCCTCTTCCTCTCTATTGTGGAACAGCAGCAAATGGACTGCTCAGTAAACTAAGGGCCTGGGCTTCACTCTGCACCAGGAAGAAGGGGAAACAAGCTGCTGATAACACAGAAACCAGAGCAGACTTGCAGCAGGGACTAAGGTACATTAATCTGGGGGGCTGTTTAGAGCAAATTTACAGAAAGAAAAAGAAAAACATTTACTTTTCCTTTAAAATGATTGATTTCAGAGATACATACCATAGAAGCTGATCATCTCTGCAAAATCTCCGTTCTCTCTCCTATGAATCCGAGGCTCTGTGTAAAAACAACAGGTTGCCATATAAGGAAGTTGAGGCTGGAACCTGCACAGAGCTGCTATCTCTCTCTCCTGCTTCATTTGCATATTGTAGATCCGATTGGCTGAATCTTGCCAGCCAATGGAATTGAAGATATGCAAATGAAGCAGGAGAGAGAGATAGCATGCTGTGTACAGAGTCAACTTCCTTATATGGCAACCTATTGTTCTTTTTTTTTTTGAGTGTCGGCGATCCCAAAACACAGAAGAGAACTGAGAGAGAGTTGGCAGAGATGATCCATAGCTTCTATGGTATGTAACTCTGAAAGCAAACATTTTAGGTAATAAAGATAAACGATAAAAACGTTTTTTTATGACATGGGCTTTTAAACTAGCTTTATTGTCCCAAAGGTGAACAACCCCTTTAAGTGCTAACATCTTCTATGACCTCGTGCTTCTAACTATGAATATTACGTCTGTTTCCATCCCTAGACTCTAATGCAGTGCCCTGCCGAAACTGTGTACCAGGAGGTCATCCTGCAGCCCGAAAAGATGGCTTTATGGAATAGGACGGTGGCTCTGTGTCAGGTCAGTGTAACTTTACTGGGGTCCAACTATTGCAGATATAGTTTATTACTGGGGTAGAGCACATACTTAGTCATGGCACATAAGATACGACTTTACCATTGGCTGTGGCTTATTGGAGCCATTTCATACCAGCCAGAAGGCTACACTGTGTGAGCAGCTCTCTATGCGGCTGTCTATCTTGTTATAGGGAAACAAGTGGCAGTTAGGGAGCAGCTCTTAAAGGGGTTGTTCACCTTTGAGTTAACTTTTAGTATAATGTAGAGAGGGATATTCTGAGACAATTTGTAATTGGTTTTCATTTTTTATTGTTTGTGGTTTTATAGTTAGTTAGCTTTTTATTCAGCAGCTATCTAGTTTGCAGTGTCAGCAATTTGGTTTCTTGGGTACAAATTCCCCTAGCAACCCTGCATTGATTTGAATAAGAGACTGGAATATGAATAGGAGAGGGACTGAATAGAATGATAAGTAATAAAAAGTAACAATAACAATACATTTGTAGCCTTACAGAGCTTTTGTTTTTAGATGGGGTCAGTGACCCCCATTTGAAAGCTGCAAAAAACAGAAAAATATTGCAAATCATTAAAAAAACTATGAAAAATAAATAATGAAGACCAATTGAAAAGTTTCTTAGAATTGGCCCTTCTACAATATACTAAAAGTTAACTTGAAGGTGAACCACCCCTTTAATATTTTCTTTCTATTTAATGCCTTTCTGTGTTTTACTGTCCAGGTCTTGCAGCGAATAGATGACAACACACTCATATCCTATGATGTAGCAGCAGGAGCAGCGGGTGGCATGGTATCACCCAGGTATGGGGCACTTCATTCATTTTTAGCTGCCCTCATTGAACCAGAAGATTCCAAAAAGTGAAGTTGCCTTCCCAGCAGGACTTGGGTCGGGGGGGGAACCAGGATACAGAATGTTTCCATATATCTATCTGTCTCCTTCCAGGGATTTTGTGAACGTCCGACGTATTGAGAGAAGGAAGGATCGATACATTTCTGCTGGAATCTCCACCACACACATTTCCAGACCTCCACTTACAAAATATGTTCGGTAAGAGTTTTTTAAAAAATTTTTTTTATTACATATGACTTTCAGTGACCGCTCCCCTCAAATATCATTTGTTGTGCAGTGTGTGTCGACCAGCAAAGGATCTTTTTCTTTTTGGAATTCACCTTTTATCATTTTAGCTTCTTTTCTCTTCATTTTCTCTGTGGATGATGACATTTCTTTTTTATTTACAGGGGAGAAAATGGCCCAGGAGGATTTCTAGTACTAAAGTACCCCAAGAATCCTTCCATGTGCACTTTCATTTGGGTCCTCAACACAGACCTGAAGGTATGTTACCTGCCTTGTAAAACCTGATAATTATCCTTCTTGTTCTAGACCAGGGGGTCCCCAACCTTTTTTGCTCGTGAGCCACATTTAAATGTAAAAAAGAGTTGGAGAGCAACACAAGCATGAAAAAGTCCATGTGATGTCAAATAAGAGCTCTGATTGGCTAATGGTAACCCCTATATGGACTGGCAGCTACAGGAGAGAATGTTTGGCAGGACACCTGGTTTTTATACAACCAAAAAGTAATTCAAAAATAAGCACCTGCTTTGAGGCCACTGAGAGCAATATCCAAGGGGTTGGAGAGCAACATGTTACTCACGAGCTACTGGTTGGGGATCACTGGTCTAGAATCTATATATTCGTCTACTCTAGTCTTTATCTGGATCCTGCCTGAATGTTTTTGGAGGGTGGGAGGAGACTGGCGTAACATACAAACTCCTGGCAGTTTCTGGAGTCCACTGATTTGGCCTAATGTCCCTCTGGAACATCTAGTAACATTAGTCTTCAGCGGTTTCTCTAAGTGAAGCTGACTGGTACCTTTTTGTTTGACATTCTTCTCTTCTTTGCTCTACAGGGTCGGTTACCTCGCTCCTTAATCAACCAGAGCCTGGGGGCCACAATGTTTGAGTTCTGCAGTCACCTCCGGAAAAGAATCCGGGATGTTCACGGTGAAACCTCTTAACATCCCACCAAAGCTCTCGGTACCAAACCGGAGGCCATAACCTGCTCTGCATTCTGTCCACAAGCCGAGGCGCTGACTGCAACTAATCCTTCATTTCAATTAACAGAAGGGAGGAACGTTCCTTATTCCCTTTCCACCTCCTACTCCATCCGTTACGGAACAGTTACTTTATTGGCTTCTCTCTCTGCCTCCCTGGGAGTGTCTACTCTCTGGTGCCTAAATGAGGAATGGCCAGAAATCAGGTTAATGATGTTTGGTGATGAAGCTCTTCCATTCCTCTACGTGGTTAAAGAAGTTGGTAGGGTGACCGTCCACTCATAGTGCTGCGAATGCCTTAAAGGCAGAGTGTGAGTGGAGTTTCACAGCTGCCAATCAAACTGCTTCATTATAATGACTATAGATTCCCGGGGGAGGTTTCAAGGTCCGTCCACCCTGGGTGTGTTTGTAGGTTTAGAGACTCTATAAATGACTAGGAAAGAATGTGGAAGGTATTTTATGTGCTCTGTATAATGCGCTGAACTGGATCAAACAGGCGGGTGCACAAACAAGTTAAAAGGGGGGAGATTTGGGATGGCAGCATGTTCACTGACGCTTTCTTTATAACTGGGTTTTAGAACACAGGCATTACATTAATGGCTTTGTGGCACTAACACAAGCCCCGAAATCATTTAAATCCACTTTTGTGTTGTTTGTTGTCTAATTAGGGTGGGATTTGTTCTTTTTTGTACCTGCCTCCCTGCTCCTGTCACCTGGACCCTCCTTTATCATAAATATGTTGCTGTGCGACTGCTCAATTGCACCTCTCAGCATCTCATTGGCTTCTTTGGGAGTCGCAGTTCAGCCCCCTCTCTCTCTTCAGTGTTACGCGAGAGTTGCACAACTGCACCTTCTTTCCTTTTGTCTGGACTTACAAAAAGGTATCGCAATTACCGCGCTTGATTTCCCAAGCGTCGCATAACACTTTGTTTTTCTTTTATTATTTGTTTTTCTAACAGGAGTATGACAATATTTGCAAAAAAATGTGAAATTGATTAACGAGGGATTCAATAAAAAAAGAGACACTTCACTTCATTTTGATATTTCTTCAAATGAACTTTAGAAGAACTAAACACCCTGAAACAAATTCATGTAAAATTGCTCACCATGCTTTTCATTTTTCCCATTGTTCGCTGCTGTCCCCAAAAATCACAGATGAGGGGTGCTTCAATTATAACTTGTACCCCCACCATTGCCACTTGGTTTGGTCGTGATCACCAAATCTCCCTAAAACTCCTGCAACCTACTGGGACTTTGCTGCATTTCTTCCACCTTGTGTCGCTCTCTTAACGTTCCAAGTGATCAGAGCTATTTATTCGTCTCTGGCCAGCGGCCAATGCAGTTACTGGCCAATATAGCCCCATGGAACTCACTGGAGGGGGCAAAGGTACATCAGCCACATGGATGTCAAGAGATGTAGTAGAAAAGCCCAGGTTTGTGGTTTTGGTGCCAGAATATAATCTAGAACAGCACTGAGAACCACATTATATCTAAAATGATAAAATTGGAATATTGTAAACCTCAAATCAGCAGAAGAAATGCAAGCAAAGCAATAGACCAAGCCCCTCTCACCTCCTTTCCTCGGTCTTCTTATATTAGTTTGTCAGAAAGAAAACCGGACATATGGCTAGAAGGAAACTGCTCAGATGGAATTTTGTGCTGCTTTCATGTAGACTTCTTTTGGAGGCAAGATATGCCTATGGAACTCCTCTTGGCTCTGGAGAAGGAGGAGCAGTTGGGGTCTCGCCCCTCAAAGTTCCTGCCTACATGTTCACTCCATACAGTGACAGAGATGAAATATTTGAACCCACTAAAAATATCTCCTTGTCCAATATACCGACCACATGATGTTGATGATCTCCTATGAAGACACCCAGCCCCCGGGGCAGGGAACTATTGTTCTTCCAGGGGCCTAGATTAGCAGCAGTGGTCTTTTGGTAAAGCTCATCTTCTTCAAGGCCTGGAATTCCAAGACTCTTGCTCCCATAACTGGGCCATGCAACCTCATTCTCAGACATTCCAGGTTAATCCTATAAGCCCTGAGGGTGCAAAGCTTTCACATTTGAGAGGCTTATTTGTCATTTACTGAGTTTGCTGCTATTTTTACTCTTCTGCCAGTTCAACTTTTAATAGAGGCGATAGACCATAGGGATTAGTTGCTTATCCTTTGCTAATATAATTGACCCTACTCTTCTTGGAAGGTTCTTACTAGATGTTGTAACATTGTTGCTGGGAGCTGCTTTCTTTCACGAGGGTATCACTTAATTAGACTCACAGTTGGGGTTCCTACTAATCTTACAGGGGTTCAGTTGGGTTGAAATCAGAACTCTGTGCAGGACAGTCAAGTTCTTCTACTGACATCTCCGCAAACCTATCCTGTAAGAACCTGGCTTCACGTACCAACTAAACACCATGGACTGTTTTTTTTTTTGGACACCAGCTATAGTTGCAATTCCTCTCTATAGCCACCAACTTATATCAGGGACCCTACTCTATAGACCCAAGGACTGCTATGTATAGACCTCAACTTATAACTCATATACTTCTCTAGAGCCACCAACTTCCACCTAGAACTCCTTTCCCCAAACACCAATTTATATTTGGTATGGCTTGTTCTCACCTACCAGTATAACTCTAGGGACTTTTCTCTGTAGACACCAGATATACTTGGTATTAGTCTCTAGAGCCGCCAAATAATAGGAGGGACTATACTCTTTCTTTTCAACCCAGAAAAGCTTCTTTCCAGACACAAAAGATAAACTATGGAAGCCCCTCATCATCATGCTCCATGGCTTGAGGCTTCCTGTTGGACTGCCATCCATGCCCCTATGTTCATGCTAAAAAACCCAGTCCTCCCACTCCCATCATTCACACCATGGATGGAAAGAAAAGTTTTTATTGCTACTTTTGCTGCTTCAGTGAGGAACAACCCAAGAAAAGCCACTGATCAGGTAGGAAAAAAGAGACTCATGGTAGGAATGGGCAACCTTTGCAATTTCAGCTGCAGTAAGACTACAAATCCCATCATTCTCCACCAACAGCAGCCTGGCACTGGCCTTTTGAGTTCATACTTTTCACTAAACTATTGGAGGTTGTCCCACTCCTGATGAGACAACCTCCCCCCAGTGACACTTTACTGTACTTTGACCATTAAGTGAAACGCCGGTGAGCAGAAGAGGCCAATCTTTGGAATGAGCCCCAGGACATGTCCCACATTGAGAGGGATGATGACCGTGAACTCTACAATCTGCTACAGAAATGGGCAAAGACTCACCAGGGGTCAGAGGTCAGTCACTGACTTAACCCTTGGGATAGGGATCAATAGCTGGACAACAGCTACAAGTTCCTAGATCTGTGTGTTGTAGGGTATGCGCATTCCTAAACAAATTTCTTAGTGGTTTCCCAGAACTGGGACATTCATGTGAGTGTTAAGTCCCTTCATGCGCAAAGAGGGAATCCTTGGAAGGAAAACCCTGTGTCAGTTCTAAAACTTCCGATTTTATGGAGTACCCTATGGGCTTAATCTTACCCATTGGGATTTAAATCACAACCAGAGCAGTTGCTGATCCAATCCCAACGACAGACCCTTATTGGGGTAGTGGAGAGTGCGTTCCAAACGGACTGAACTTATAATTAATATAGAGCTGTACTGTTATATTTATGGTCGTTTGGCTGTTGGACCGTTCTAGGAGTTGTAGACCAACAAGAGCTGGGGGCCAGAGTTGATGGAAAGCTCTACTGTTGTCACTTTGCCCTAGTGTCGCCATCTTTTCCCATCTGATTGACATGCCCCACATTCTGTTTGCACCCCTGCATGTATGTGACCACCTTCTTGTTGGAAAGAGAGCCCTTTACTGCAAATGTTGAAACATGGTGTGGGTATTTATGAAGGGCCTTCTCCATATAACACTACATGCTTTGTTTCCCCAAAAGACCCTGCAGGCGTGTTTTGCTTTTGACGAGACTCTTGTAATGACCAGGATTTAGGGTTAGTGTCGTGGCCAAGAGTAAAGTAAAAGTGTCATTAGATGCAGACGAGGGTCAGAAGTTTAATAGAAGGTCCGGCCCATGACACTTCTTTGCCCTGAGCTTCTTTCTTCTTCAGGGTTACCAAAGGCTGAGTTTTGACATCGGGGCCCACCGACAGATACACAAGGATGTGAAGGACAGATGGAGGGTGCTTCTTGAAAACCTGGGTGAGACCTTACTACAGCAACCTCTCTCTCTTTTAACCTGCTAGCTAAAGTATGGCTGCCTTTCTGGTGGGGAATAGTCAAGCTAGTCAAACGGAACCAGTAATAATCTTGCTAATGTTTTGGCCTGGTGGTTTCCCTGTGTCTTGGACATTTATCTAAAATAGGTTCCTTCTCTCTTGTGTTGCTGTCTGTTCATCCACCTTTCTTTTTCCAGCCCATGTTATTGTCTGTTCAACCATGTTTCTTGCTCAGTACTTTCTTCCTCCTCCTCTTCCTCCTCAATCATCAGTCAGGAATGAAGCCGATTCCCTTCTCACCATCACCTCCAACACTTCCTACAAGAGCCTACGAAATCCATCCAAGGTTCGGTGCCTACTCAGCTTACTAGCTCAAGACACCAGCATGAGCAGCAGTGCACCCCCCCCCCCCAAGAGAGATATCTCTTTGTTTTGGTATGCCCCCCCCCAATGGGTGATTAAGAACAGCCATACACAATAAAACAAGTGGTGGAGACTATTGAAAAACATCAACTTCAGTGATGTAAGTAAGGTAACCTCCAGCTGAGGGTGCTATAACTAGCATGTTGCCTGCTCTTCACCTGCCTACTACCTGCTGAAAGGACATTTCTGGCCGATCCACTATTTGGGCTATACAGGGGGGTGGATACACATACTCTAAAGACTGGTGTAATATTTTGCTTTCTCGTGTTATTAGATCCTGGTTTAACCAATGTTCACTGGGTTTGGAAGCAGTGCCAAAAGGGTTAATGTGATTTGAGCCATTGCTTAGCACCGGCTGGACCCCCCACCACCCCCTGTCCCTGCAGCCTGGTAACACTGTGTTCTGGCTTCTGTGTTTCTCTGAATGTGGTGACAGAACAGACACCAATTACAGGTGCTAAATGTCATCTCCTAAGTGTTTTATTACGCAGAGAAGCTGATAATGTTGAGTGTGAGTGAACAGATTCTGGAAACCCCCCTCCTGTTCTATCAGCAGAGAAGCAATAACCTTCCCCAGTGAGGACCCTCTGCACTGCTTGTTCTTGTGAGGGTGCCATTAATTCCTGTGCGTAAGATCAATGACAAACCTACATCAAGGAACTTGCTAAACTGTCAGCTGAAGTCGGGGCGCAGACACTCCCTTCATGTTCCCATCATAACACAGGCTAAATATGTTTGTGTCACCTAATTAAGTCATTGCATAATGACATCACAACGTTGGTCGTCTCCACAAATATAAACTGTGAGGGTAGCACCCTGAAATGTAACACAATGGGAGATACTAGGGGTCTTCAACTACTACTACTGTCTCTGCCAAGTGTGCAAAAAGGGCTCAATTAGCCATGTTTTTTTGCACATCGCGCCTTGTCCTGTAGGTAGAAGGATTTCCGCAAGATCTGAGACCTTTCTTCACCCCATGACCTCAATATACAAACAGGTCAAGCAGAATTATTTGGGGGTCTCCTGATCTCCTGACCTGTCTCAGGTCCTCCATAACCCATCAGTTTGTATTCCTGAATGGATTCTGGTTCAGAAGATATAGAATGACCACACAAGGTTCTGGTCATTTCTGAGGAACACATAGACCTATCAGGTAAAACTCCACCATCCAGGAGGCAAAAAGGGATAGTTCCTTTCTAAAAAAAACAATTTTTATAGTGTCCTGTTCATGGGAGGTTGGACCCATAGGTGTTGAGGGATACCCAACACAAGGAACCTGATCAATAAACATATCTGGAATTACATTTCTTTTGATTACTGTTGTTTAGTGTCCATGATTTTACTGTGTTATGTTTTGCTTCCCCTTTGTGGACCATAAATGAGAACATTGTAAGTGCCTTTTAGTTACGACTGACCTGCTTAGGGCTGTCAATCAGCAAGATATGAAGGCCGCAAGAGTGAGGTAAGTAATTTGCCTTTCAGATCGACCGCATAAGTCCCAGAATGGACACCCAATACCCCTGCTCTTCTTCAGATTCTTGGCTCACCTTGAAGGCCGCACTTCTTTTACGTACTAATGAGTGGGTGGCAGCTGTTGTGCTTCTTCTTGTTTCTGGCAGGAGATTTTATTTCCTCTCTTGGATGGTTTAGTTTGCCCTGCCAGACTTCTCTGTCATCTAATCTTTCACATTCTGTCTGGCCTTAGGCTTGACATGTCTTTAATCTGGAACTCTCTGCCGATTGGTTGATGTTGGAATGTAAAACCCATGGAAATCAGCTCACACAAAAGGAAACACATCTATATTCTCTTTATCCTTAGCAGTGTCACTACAATGTACTAAACATTACCCATCATTCCTTTAGACCCGGGCACTGCCTGCAAGGAGTTGGTGGGTTCTCCCTGTGACTCTGGGTGGGGTTCCTCAGGTTCCCACTCACAGCCCAATACATAGAGGCGGGTTAATTGGCTCCTGTTGGAACCGGTCTGTTGGTTTGGAAGACGTCAACTGTCCTCCTCATTAGGGAGATAATGATCCGGCCCTGGATTTGTCTGTTTAGACCTAATTCCTCTTCACTCTAAATGGGAATGTGATAAAAGGTCTAAAAAATTGCCTGGGGTGGATCGTTATCTCTCTAATAACTTCGGCTGGTCTCTGGAAATGTGAATAATGGAACGTTACTTGAGTAATACTTCAGCGCTATGCCAGAACATTATTTGGAGATGTCACCATAATCACTGTGGGCTTCTTAACTAATCGGCTCCACCCCATTGATTCCCCTTAAAGCAGGAAACGTAAATACAAAAATACAAACACAAATCTTATAAAACTGGCAGTAGCAGAAGGGACGACAGATAGGGGCAGCTCTGGGAGTTCACTCCAACAATGAAATAACAATATTATCATGTATATAAGATATATAGGAGATATGTATGAGATATGTATGAGATATATAGGAGATATGTATGAGATATATATAGGAGATATGTATGAGATATATAGGTGATATGTATGAGATATATAGGAGATATGTATGAGATATATATAGGAGATATGTATGAGATATATAGGAGATATGTATGAGATATATAGGAGATATGTATGAGATATATAGGAGATATATATGAGATATGTATGAGATATATATAGGAGATATGTATGAGATATATAGGAGATATGTATGAGATATATATGAGATATATAGGAGATATGTATGAGATATATAGGAGATATGTAGGAGATATATATATAGGAGATATGTATGAGATATATAGGAGATATGTATGAGATATATAGGAGATATGTATGAGATATATAGGAGATATGTATAAGATATATATAGGAGATATATAGGAGATATGTATGAGATATATATAGGAGATATGTATGAGATATATAGGAGATATGTATGAGATATATAGGAGATATGTATGAGATATATATAGGAGATATGTATGAGATATATATAGGAGATATATATGAGATATATAGGAGATATGTATGAGATATATATAGGAGATATGTATGAGATATATATATAGGAGATATGTATGAGATATATATAGGAGATATGTATGAGATATATAGGAGATATACATGAGATATATATGAGATATATAGGAGATATGTATGAGATATATAGGAGATATGTATGAGATATATATAGGAGATATGTATGAGATATATAGGCGATATATAGGAGATATGTATGAGATATATAGGAGATATGTATGAGATATATAGGAGATATATATGAGATATGTATGAGATATATAGGAGATATATAGGAGATATGTATGAGAAATATAGGAGATATGTATGAGATATATATATAGGAGATATGTATGATATATAGGAGATATGTATGATATATAGGAGATATATAGGAGATATGTATGAGATATATATGAGATATATATGAGATATGTATGAGATATATATGAGATATATGAGATATGTATGAGATATATATGAGATATGTATGAGATATATATATAGGAGATATGTATGATATATAGGAGATATATATGAGATATATATGAGATATATATGAGATATGTATGAGATATATATGAGATATGTATGAGATATGTATGAGATATATATGAGATATGTATGAGATATATATGAGATATGTATGAGATATATATGAGATATGTATGAGATATATATATAGGAGATATGTATGATATATATGAGATATATATGAGATATATATGAGATATGTATGAGATATGTATGAGATATGTATGAGATATGTATGAGATATGTATGAGATATATATGAGATATGTATGAGATATATATGAGATATGTATGAGATATGTATGAGATATATATGAGATATGTATGAGATATATATGAGATATGTATGAGATATGTATGAGATATGTATGAGATATATATGAGATATGTATGAGATATATATGAGATATGTATGAGATATATATGAGATATATATGAGATATGTATGAGATATGTATGAGATATGTATGAGATATATATGAGATATGTATGAGATATGTATGAGATATGTATGAGATATATATGAGATATGTATGAGATATATATGAGATATGTATGAGATATATATGAGATATGAATCAGCCTGTACACTGTGTGTATGTCCTTCTCCCTGGGACTGAGTCACTTACATTCCAGGCTCTATATCAGTGCACAGTTCTCTGTATATACTGTATATATATATTTCTCAGCAGCAGTGCTCACGTCATTGGGTGGAATGGGAATTCCCTTGGAACAAGGCCAGGTCTGTCAGGCACCCGCTGTGTCCATATGTCAGGAGCAGACGGGCACTCACACTCACACTCACGTCTGGGCTTAGGCTGAATTTGGCAGTTTCAACGCGGAGCATCACAGTGAATATGCACCAATAAAGAATCAAGGGGCTCATTTCCCATCAGGGTGGAATATATTTAACATTTGCATCTACTGACGGGGCACAGGGTGTTCTGGGCAGTACCAGTTGCACCTCTGATGGTCAACCCTGAACCCTAAACACCTGGTAAAAACAGGGAATCCAAAGGCTTAGTTCCCAATGGGCAATGATTGTTGGGCTGATCCAAGTAAGGGGTATCCAGCCCTCATTTAAGAGTGTGCCATTTGCAACTTCCCAGAGGCGTTGGTGTAAAGCTGGGCATCAGTGCCAGGTCAATGGGAAGGGGTATCTCCTCCCTCGATTGCCCCCAACAGTGACAACGGGGGGAGAGGAGCAGAAAAGATATGCACAAAAGGAATAGACGTTCACAGATTGGTGCAAATTTTAGCTGTGCTGCCATTGGCTAATCAATTACACAATGGGGCACACTAGTATAAAGCGAATTAGCAACATAACCAATATATTAGATACTGAGTGTGGGTGTGAGTGACAGGCGAGGGCAGATGCCAGTGACAGCGAATAACCGTTGCCGTTCTCCAGTTGCACTTTGGCACCGACTTGCAGGGGGATTAGTGGCTCTAACGTTGTTTATTTAACTGAGAGGATTTATCAAGGTCACACCAACCCCAACACTCATCAGATGGGCCATAAAAGGAGGAAAAAATACACATAAAATCAGGGGCGTAACTACAGAGGAAGCAGACCCTGCAGCTGCAGGGGGGCCAGGAGCTATAGGGGCCCCAT
>CM044447.1:2092123-2114602 GCA_024363595.1 Xenopus borealis | reverse complement strand
GTCTCCCCAGCGACAAATTGCCTCTTCTTTGGGGCGACTAATCTCCCCAAACCGCTTCCCCTCACTTGCGCCGGCTAAAACGAAAATCACCTGTGGCAGTTCACACACAGATTTGTTTTCCGAAAATGCCTGAAGTTTCTCGGAAGTGCCGCGTGTAAATTGTCACAGGTGATTTTCATTTTAGCTGGCGCAAGACATGGGGAAGCGGTTCGAGGAGAATAGTCACCCCAAAGAAGAGCCGATTTGCCACTGGGGCAACTAATCTTCCTGAATCTCCTTGTGTGGACTGACCCTTACAGAGCATTTTTTTTGTAGATGGGGTCAGTGACCCCCATTTAGAAGCTGTGAAGAGTCAGAAGAAGAAGGCATGGTTTTCTCTGAGAAAATGGGTTGGCGTCTTAAGTAAAATATACGAATTATGAAAGTTTTGGGGGGGTTAGCATTATAGCTGAACGGGAGGTACAGTATGGCTACCCTGTGTGTATTAGGGTTACTTGTAGTGCCCCTGAGCAATGGGTAATAAACTGCCAGCTGTGACTGTCAGGCAGAAGTAAAAGGGTGGCTGTGGTCTCTCAGCAGAAGTGTGTGAGATGGAGAAAGGCCTGGTTTCCACACACTGCAGCTTTTAGTGACACAGACAATCCCCTTGTCCTTATCTCCTGCCTGAGGCTCTGCAACTGGGACACAAGGGAGAGCTGAAGGGCCCCATGAGGCTGCACATTACAGCAAGGCTTGGCTTTTCATCTGCAGTGTGTAGGCCGGAGCCTGAACAGGCCGTTGCTAGGAGACCCTTCCACAGAAATGTAGGAAATGTCTGCCTGGGGCAGCTGCACTAAGCCCCTAACCCTGCCTCCCTCACACCACTGACCTCTTCTCAGTCCCTAAGGGGATTTAATGCCTTAAAAACATTCTGCGGAGGTGGAAAAGTCTGGCACTTTTTGAGAGACAATTTGTGTACAGCTCAGAATCCCTGTTTATTCTTATTTCTCTTGTCACACAGCTCTGCCCTCTGAATTCATTCCCTTCTGTTCCTTTAAATATATTTATCAATGTGCAATCCAGTATATTTAGTAGCAGGTTCTGCTGTGAGATTATTTCATGGTACAGGTACCGGATCCGTTATCCTTAAACAGATACTGACACCAGAAACTGTCCCTATCATATTATTGGCTTTGCCTGCTAGTTGCCCAATGCTTTTACATTGCTTGTCTGACTCCCTGTGTTCAGCTATGAGGGGGCTGCCATATTTGTCTGTTAGTATTAGAAATTAGGATTAGAATGGGACAGTCTAGGAACTTCAACTAACAATTACTTACCTATAGGTAACTTTTAGGGGCAGATTTACTAAATTCGTGCGAAGGATTTAATAGTTTTCGATTGTGCGACTGTGCGACTATTCAAATATGCAAATTAAGTATTTTCGTCTATCCTATCGACTATATAATAGAATAAATATTTATTCGATCACTCGAGTATTCGCCAGTCGAAGAACTTGCCCTTTAAAATTTTATTCAACTGCCTACTTCGCCAGATTGGACTACTGAATTGCTTTAGAATATTATTCGTATGATCGAACGCTGCGAATATTCAATTGGTACAAATTTTTGGCAAAATCGTTTGAATATTCTAAATGCGCTCAAAAGCGCTCAATTATTCGCCAGTCAAATTCGAGGGCTAAAAGCTGATAATTCGACCCTTAGTAAATCTGCCCCCTAATGTTCATTCATATTTCAAAAAGTAGTTTTTTTAGCGTCACTATAAATTTAAACACGTTTTTCAGAAAGCTCCGTTATTATAGCATAATTTAAAAAAAAATTTTTAAACGATTTAATTTTTCTGTGTAATAATAAAACAAAGTATTGTACTTGATCCCAAATAAGATATAATTAATCCTTATTGGAAGCAAAACCAGCCTATTGGCTTTATTTAATGTTTATATGATTTTCTACTAGACTTAAGGTATGAACATCCAAATTACAGAAAGATCTGCTATCCAGAACCCCCAGGTCCCAAGCATTCTGGATAACAGGTCCCATACCTGTAATAATAAAACAGTAGATTGTACTTGATCCCAACTAAGATATAATTAATCCTTATTGGAAGCAAAACCAGCCTATTGGGTTTAAAAATCATTTTTTTTTTTTTTGCAGCCTTAAAGTGGGGATAACCTAGATTACTTATCCAGAAAACCCCAGGTCCCGAGCCTTCCGGATAAAAGGTCCCATACCTGTAAAAAGCCCATAGTTTGTGATTCCCCTCATACACGTATAGAAAGCAGGTGACCCGCATGCATAGCTACAAGTGAATACTGGAATGGCCACTGATTAGTGTTGATCGGCAGCAGTCGCTGTGTTGAGATTTCCAGTTCTGCAGGTTGGACCTCCCTGTAATTTGCATCCAACTCCCAGCAGCCCTTGTTTCCTCTTGTGTAAAGCAAAAAAGCTGATAATATTATCCCTGAAGCCAGTGCTTTTAGCTGTAGCAGAACCAGGGGCAAAAAACAAAACTTTTTTATTGCTTGGTTTCCATTATTCATAAACCTGTTATCCATAAAGCTCCAAATTAGTGGAAGGCCATCTCCCATAGATTCCATTTAAACCATTAAAATTATTTCCTTTTTCTGTGTAATAATAAAACAGTAGCTTGTACTTGATCCCAACTAAGATATAATTAATCCTTATTGGAGGCAAAACCAGCCTATTGGCTTTATTTCATGTTTATATGATTTTCTAGATGAAGATCTAAATTATAGAAAGATCTATAATTCAAAAAACCCCAGGTCTATGCATTCTGGATAACAGGTTCCATACTTGTACTAATAAAACATGTGAGTGCAGTTTTCTCATGTCCCTCTGTCTGTTCTACATGGCTGCTGCTGTCACACATGGGCTGTTGCTATGGAGGTGTAGGAGGGAGTGGAGAAGCCTCCGCATGGCAGGGAGCGGCTCTTGTCTCTAAACCGGTTTGTCTCCCTTTAATGAGCTGGCCTAGTAAAAAGAAAAGAAAAGAAAGAAATACCACGGCTTTCAAGCTTACCAGGTGATTTCCTGGCACCTCTGTGTTTGTTTTTTTTGTTTCACCCAATTAGCAGTCTCTGAACCCCAGTAGCTGGAGGCTCTTCCAGTTACTATGCATTATAGTGCCTGGCAACAGTGAACCTGCATTAGATCTTTATACAGATCTATAACAGACTGTGTGCTACATTTGTTCTTTGAATCTCTATTATATTCATGCACCGTGTAGTGTATATAATAAACATATTATTAAGCACATAAATAGATTCATCACATTCTCATCATAATTACACACCTTTGAATCAAAGGAACAAAATGTAAGTGAGGGTAGTGCCCTTTCTGACACGCTTACTGATGCTTTTTCTGGACGCCCATTACTTGCAGTCGCATACTCACGCTCAGATATATATATATATATATATATATATATATATATATATACTGTTATCTGCGTGTTCCTATATATCCTGATAGGATCTTCTAATCATACAGTGGAATATAATAAACAACTTTACTTTGTAGCATATTAAATGGAGGCATATTGGAAAGTTGCTTAGAATTACATTTTGTCTCATTATGCAAAAATCCGTTTTTTCAATGTAGGGCAAGGCCAGACGTGGCGTTTTTACGTTGTGTTTTTTTAAATATCTCCGTTGGGTGTAAATACGCATAAACTGTACTACCACTGGAAATAATGGAAAACGCACTGACAATTCTCACAGGGCACTTGCAAGATGAAATCCGACACGGGACGCAAGTATTGGTGTTTTTCATCAGAAACGTGAAATCCGACATGGGACGCCAGTATTGGTGTTTTTCATCAGAAACGTGAAATCCGACATGGGACGCCAGTATTGGTGTTTTTCATCAGAAACGTGAAATCCGACACGGGACGTCAGTATTGGTGTTTTTCATCAGAAACGTGAAATCCGACACGGGACGCCAGTATTGGTGTTTTTCATCAGAAACGTGAAATCTGACACGGGACACCAGTATTGGTGTTTTTCATCAGAAACGTGAAATCCGACACGGGACGCCAGTATTGGTGTTTTTCATTAGAAACGTGAAATCCGACACGGGACGCCAGTATTGGTGTTTTTCATCAGAAACGCCAACTCTTCAAGAAACCACCAAATCAATAGACTATTGGATCTTGAAATCACACTTGGGGGCAGATTTACAAAATTCATATGAAGAGATTGAAATTCGATCGAATACCGATTGTACGATTTTTTCAGAGGATCGAATATGCAGATTTGGCCACTTCGATCATCGAATACCGAATATTTGAATTATCGAATGATCGAATATTCGATCATTCGATGATCGAAGGATTTTAAATTTATTCGAATGCCTACTTCGCCAGAACCTACCGAATACCAATAGAAGCCTATGGGAACCCCCCCCCCCCATAGGCTTCTGTTACAAACACCTGCTCGAAAACCATTTGTACGTTCGAATACCTCGATCGTACGATTTCATCGAGAAATCGAATATCGAGCAGAAAGATAGCCTAGAACTATTCAATAAGCATTCGATAGTCGAATGCTTATCGAATAGCGAAGAGATTCGAGGGATGTTGGGCGAATTTTAGTAAATTTGCCCCATTGTGTACATACGCAGTATATTTTAAATATGGTGTCCACATACTAACGAGATAAGTGATGCATGTATACGTTTTTACGGCGTATTAGGTCGGTGACGTATTGATGATCATTCCTGCTCCATTGTGCATGTAAATAGCTTTTCTATTTGTAGCCAGCAGAATTATGGGGAACGAGAACAATGAGAAGTGCATGTTGGGAAAAGAAATCTACGTGCTGGAAAACGCATGAAAAACACATTGACAGCCACGTGTGGTTTCAGTGGCGTATTTATGCTGTTTTAAAAACGCAACGTAAAAAACGCCATGTCTGGCCTAAACCCAAGAAAAGTAACGGCACAGTCAGTATTAGGTCTGTTAATTGGTGGACACGTTGGCGTTCATTACATGAATGAGGGGGTCTCTGGGGGGGACTGTACTTGGGTGACTTGGCAGCAATACAGGAAGTTGCTGGAAGTTGTTACAGACAGACAGACAGACAGATGTTATATGGATCATTAGGGATATTTCCTGGGGAAATTGTCCACATCCTGACAGGGCGCAGGACACAAGCAGATATTTTTAGTGACAGCTGAGATGTATAAATCCATCAGAGATGAATGCAGCACCATAAATATCCCCTGTGCATATCTATTTAATATAGTAATAAAATAAACCTAAATTAAGCACAATCCTGTGCTAAAATGATATCTTCTTGGTTTCTGGTTGATGTAGAGGAAAGATTCCATCTGAAGCTGTAGATTTGTCAGTGTTATACAACAGAAATATTACAGAAAAAAAAGGAATCCTTTCTAATAAATGTGTTTGCTCTCGTGGGAAAAAAAGTTTTTGTTTTTCTCAAAACCCATCAGTTAATAGTGCTGCTCCAGCAGAATTCTGCACTTAAATCTGTTTTCACTGCAAACAGATTTAATTTGAAATCTGACATGGGGCTAGACATATGGTCAGTTTCCCAGCTGCCCCCAGTCATGTGACTAGTGCTCTGGTAAACTTCAATCACTCTTTACTGCTGTTCTGCAAGTTGGAATGATATCAACCCCCCCCCCCCCCCCAGCAGCTTAAAAACAGAACAACAGGAGCATTATAACAGCTGCCTGGTAGATCTAAGAACAGCACTCAATAGTAAAATCCAGGTCCAACCGAGACACATTCAGTTACATTGAGTAGGAGAAACACCAGCCTGCCAGAAAGCAGTTCCATCCTAAAGTGCTGGCTCTTTCTGAAAGCACATGACCAGGCAAAATGACCTGAGATGCACCTACACACCAATATTACAACTAAATACACTTGCTGGTTCAGGAATGAAATTTTATATTGTAGAGGGAATTATTTTCAGTGTAAATAGTGTAATTTAGAAATAAAAACTAAGCCACAAACATCATGACAGAATCCTTTTTAAATTGACAGGTTTCTGGATATGGGATCCCATACCTGTGCTAACTAGCTACTTACCAATACAGCTAATAGTATAATATGGAAGGCTTTGTGAGAGTGTTGTATTGATCATAGTAAAGCACTGGTTGGCTCAAATTCATGGAAAGGGCTAAACACCATAAATGTAATTAGAAAAAATAAAAATAAATACACTTGTGACATCTCTAGAATTCTTGTCTTGTGCCAGTGTTTGTAAAGTTGCCGCTACACGGGGTGATAATAACTGCTGATGAATATGGGCCTGTGTCTGGGGCTGAATGCGGCAAGTTTGAAAATCCCGATCCAGATGGCCTTGCAATTCCATTGTAATATCCCATAATTCTTTTGTTTGCTGTTGTGGTTTATTATTTAACAATAACTGCCCGGTGTCTGCTGTATACAACTTGTTATATGATCTGGTGTGTGCTGTAAATTATACAGCTTATGCTGCAGCAGACAGACAGGCATGCAAGCTTATTTATAGCAGCGGGATTGTATTGCAGTCCAATTCCTGAGCACACCTTTATCATTCATTATTCCAGGTATCAGACAAAACAACAGTACACTCTCATTAATCACCCGGCTTCCATGTTTGTGTAGTACAATGGCATATACTGTATTTAGGCCCCTGCATTCGCCCAGTAATGGTGGAGGAAACACAAGTCGCATATCTTTTCTCTTTATCTTTCAGTTTGCACTGGGACCGATATGAAACTGCTTCATCCCTTCAGCCAGCGGAATCACTATGAGACTTTCTATACTATTTACCGGGGCTGCCAAGTCATCCAAGGGAATTTAGAGATAACCTACTTAAAGGAGGATGATGATGTATCCTTTCTGCAGGTAAGTGAGGACCATATACTGTAGCATTGGCTTTGTGGGTTTCCGGGATACTCGCATAGCTGCAGGTTTCCCATCGTATAAAGAGCTTTATATAAGCCAGGTCTATATGTTACTCCTACCACTGAATATTTCACGCTCCAGAATGGGAATGCTATAGGAGTGATGTTGTGCTGAACGTTTTTTTTATTGGATGGCTCTTTTATCAGATTATTTTAATGTACCGGTATGGGACCTGTTATCCAGAATGCTTGGGTCCTGGGGTTTTCCTTATAATGGGTCTTTCTTTAATTTTGATTTTCATACCTTAAGTCTAAACATTACATAATGCCTCCTATAAAGGAAAACTAAACCCATACTTTATACCCCAGGAAAATGCTGCTAACTTTTTACTCACCCTTCCCGGCAGATTCAGGCATCGGATTTCACAGTAGCCATCTTCTTCTCTTTGGATATCTTCGTATATTGAACAGCGTTTCGTGTATGCGCAGTTGGAGCAATTTCCCGGTTCTGAACAACTGTGCATGCGTCTAAACTAACGGGAATCGCTGAAGAGACTAAATAAGACACGAAGATTACCATAAAAGAAGAAGATGGTTGCTGTGAACGCTGATGCCTGAATCTGCCACGAGGGGTGAACATTTGTAGGCTGAGGGGGGGAGGGGTCTACAGGGGGTAGGGGTTCTTTAAAGTATGAGTTTAGTTCTCCTATAAGGATCAATAATATCTTAGTTGGGATCAAGTACAAGGTTATGTTTTATTATTAATTATTATTACAGAGAAAAAGGAAATCATTAAAAAATGCAGTTTGTGGGAGATGGCCTTTTCTTTATGCTTTATGGATAACTGGTTTCCGGATAACGGATCCCTTGCCTATACAGATCTGCCAATGTACATTGAATTACATTATATATTTCAGAACATTAAAGAAGTCCAGGGCTATGTCCTAATCGCTCATAACCTGTTGAGTTACGTGCCCTTGGAGAATTTACGGATTATCCGCGGCACGCAACTGTACCAAGAACGATACGCGCTCGCCGTGCTGTCCAATTCAGACCCTGGAGGGACGGCCGGCCTGCGGGAACTGCGCATGAGGAATCTAACAGGTAACTACACTTGGTTAGTGTGGAAGGCCACATGGGTAATGTCGTTTACTGTATAAGCGAGGGAGGAAGCCATGTTCAAATCTGTTAGTCCAATACAGTTTGATTTACATAAAGCCTTTTTTATATTAAAATATATATTTTTCTAACAGTATGTGCCATTAAACACTGTAAGGTCTGACCCTCTGATTCTGAGAATCCACTTTAAACAAACCAAGGGCACACATATCATGGTAGGTTACATCAGCCAATGAGGACACTTCTTCCTGTCACATCAGCCAATGAGGGCACTTCTTCTTGTTACATTAGCCTGTGAGAGCCCTTCTTCCTGTTCCTGTCAGAACTTACATAATTTCATGTGAGGGACACACAAAACATAACAAAATGGTGACCTAGATTCTTTATTAGGATATAAATCATCTGTTTTTTAGATTATCTTTCAGAACATAAAATTCCCCTCTGAATGTGTTGAAGTATATGAAGTGTAGCTAGGCAACAAGGGGTTGTTATTGTTTAGGCAAAAGGAAAAAAAAAGGAATGTCAGTCATACATGTGCCTGGATTAGACAGACCGTGACTAAGCATGCTTTATACACTTGATGTTTGTGTGTGAGTGTGTGTGTTTGTGAGTGTGAGTCTGTGTGTAAAACTGGACAGGAGATTATGTGAAGCTGCTTCTGAGGCCCCTGACGCAGGCTCCATTTTATACCAGAAGAGGGAACGCGGCACAGATACTTATAAACATTGTTCAGCACATCACAGACACAACATGGGGCACAAGAGTTGTCACTAAACGCTGAATGCCAGGCTAGTCAAAGAATAACCAAAAATCAATCAGTGCATATAAATTCTGTCATATTGACATGGCGGCTGCTGCTTGCACGCAAGACTTGATTTCTTGTTAGTCTGTATCTGCCACGCTGGGGCATAACTACACAGGAAGCAGACCCTGCAGCTGCAGGGGGGCAGGCAGTAGGTATAAGGACCCCACAATTCAGTTTGTGTGATGGCTGAGGGCAGCAACAGTTTTAGATTTTTTTCCATTTGCTCACACAGAGAGGTAACTGAGCCGGTTATGCAACCCCTTTCACCCCTATAATACTGGATTGAGTAGACAGCATGGAAACTCCTGACTGGATGCTGAGACGAGAGAGAGAGAGGCGGCCAAAGGTCTCAGTGTCATTGTGTATCAGGTGGCACGGCTAGAACCATTCCTGATTAGACTTCAGCATATTTACTACATGATCTGAAGGTTGCCTCAACATAAACACGAGCAGTGCCTCACATTGGTACACATGAATTGCCTCTCCAGACCACGTCGTCCTTCCTAATGTCTGCTCAGGGTGTAGGGTGGCCACTTGTTTTGAACCCAACAGCTTGGTTTTTCTTGGGGCTCTTTGGGTCTGTTTAGGTTTTTAGCATTGTGAAGCTTGAACCAAAATCTAGTGGATGTGAGAGAACTGGCGGTATGTTGGATTGTTGGCGGATCAGACGTGAACTATTAAATGTGGTAGAGGAAACTTTAATTTGGAAAACCCGTAACCCAATGCTAAGCTTCATGGATTCCAGTACAGTCCCATGTTTCTCACAGGAGGGGGATTTCAGTAATGTTAGAATGACGTGTGGGATGATAATGTGTGTGATACAGCCTATTAAATGTGTACAGTGTAGGAGATGTTGCTGTGTGTGTACAACAAGAGATACTAAGTGTGTGAAGCCTTAGAGGTTACTGTGTGTTTACTAGATCATGTTTCCATGCATGGAACAGCTGCCACAAGTATTCCCAATACGTCAAACCCCAGTACATTGCAGATGATCTTACAGCCCCTTCGCCTGAAAGGGGAATAGAGCTGCGTCTGATCCAATCAGCCAAATTTAAATACCTGCGGAATAAAACTATGCGGCCTCTGTACTATGAATAGGCTAGAATGTGGCCATATGGAGAACGCTGAGAATAACAGAAATCTGTGTACTAAGTCCATGTAGCTCGAAATAATTGGGACTCATCTCTTGCAGTTACTGCTGAACTACAACTTCCAGTTTTCCTGTAGGAGTTACAGTTGATTAACAATGGTTGAATAACAGTTTTGGTGACTCTAACCCAACTAACTAATCAATAAGCTATTTAAATGGTTCAAGAAAGTCTCTACCCTAAAAAAAACATACTGTACGTCCTTATGATCACATGGCTCAGCCAGAAAATAAGCAGATATTTATTTATTCATCCTAAATAAAGAGTTTGTTTCCCCAGGGGATATCATATTGTTTCTTTTTCTCCGCAGAGATCCTAAAGGGTGGCGTGATCATACAAGACAACACACAGCTATGTTTCCAGGAGAAGGTTTTGTGGACGGACATCATGAGCCAAAGCAACGACCAGAGAAATGAGGTGGTCCTAGGCCCCAGCAACCGGCAGTGTAAGCCTCCATTTAAGGAAGGAATTAGGGCCACATTTATTCCCCCTTTAAATTCTCCATTCAGTAGTACTAATGTCATTCATGGCCCTAGATGAATGAACAAAGGAGAAGAATAGGTTCCTATCAGGTGCGTCTTGGATTCATATAGTGGAGAGGGGAGTAGTGTATTCACCAACAGACATTTGAAATACTTGTTCAACTAAGGAAGTTGGGGTCTTTGAGAAAGCAAAGAAGAAAGGCTTCGTAGAATTAACTAAATGGCTTTGGGGAGCTCCTCACTGCTTAAAATAAATCCATCTCCTCAAAAGGATCCAGGAATGATACTGCAGTGTTTCTCCTGTCCCAGAGAAGTCCTGTGGTATTGTAGGCTTCCGAGACTTACAATCTAGATGCTGTTCACTTGGCTACTGTTTCAACATGGTGACACTCTACATGTCTTCTCTCCATCTAGGCCCACCATGCTCTCCTGCGTGTGGCTCCCTTCCCTCGGGCCGATCTGGATTTTGTTGGGGAGTAGGACAGGAGTACTGTCAGACCTGTGAGTATCAGTGATGGTTGGTGATAGACGGTAGTTGGTCTGTAGGGCTCAGGCCCGGACTGGCAATCTGTGGGTTCTGGCAAATGCCAGAGGGGCTGCTATAAGGTGCCAAGTATTTAGTGGGCTGGTGGGGGCTGTTTGGGCCTCTATGTAGGCTGATTGGGCCTCTGTGTACGTGAAATGCCAGGGCCTATTTTAATTCTCAGTCCAGTCCTGGTAAGGCTAGAGAAAGAGTTCTAAGAGGGCAATACTTTGAGTCACAACTATAGACATTAATGTAGTTTGGTCTCTTGCTTTGTCCCTGTGCCAGTAACCAGCACTATCTGTGACAGTGGATGCCAGAGATGTAAAGGGAACCATTCTACTCACTGCTGTCATGAGCAATGTGCCGCTGGCTGTACTGGACCCAAGAACTCCGACTGCCTGGTGAGACACCTATACCCTGTGTGTGTGTGAGATTTTATATCTGCCTTTATTATACCAAGTATGAGACACTCTATCCCTAGTTCCCTTTGTCTGTACAGGACCTGTTATCCAGAATGCTCTGGACCAAGGGTATTCTGGACAACTGATCTTTCTGTAATTTGGATCTTCATACCTTATGTCT
Organism: Xenopus borealis; assembly: GCA_024363595.1. Classification (NCBI taxonomy): domain Eukaryota; kingdom Metazoa; phylum Chordata; class Amphibia; order Anura; family Pipidae; genus Xenopus; species Xenopus borealis. Next base: position 2,103,068 of record CM044447.1, on the reverse strand, counting down.
GTTAGAAAGTCATGTAAACATTAATAAACCCAATAGGCTGGTTTTGGGGATCAAGTACAAGACACTGTTCTATTATTACAGAGAAAAGGTGATCATTTTTAAAACTTTGGATTATTTGGATAAAATGGAATCTAATTTGAAGCATTCTGGATAATGGGTTTCTGGATACCTGTATCACTAGCTATACTTAGTCAAGGAATTTGGAGCATGTGATTGATCATTTTGCATCACTAGCACCCTGTATTTGCAGTAATGTGGACCCTGTATTTGCAGGCCTGCCTTCACTTTAACCACAGTGGGGTGTGTGAGTCGCACTGCCCACCTCTCAGAAATTACAATTCAGAGACCTTTGAGTCTGTACACAACGAGGGGGGGCGCTACACTTTTGGCGCCAGCTGTGTCACCACTTGCCCATGTAAGTACTTTCCCTTTAAAGGGGTTTTATCACCTATAAGTTAACTTTTCTTATGTTGTATAATTTCTCATTTCTAAGCAATTTCTTTTCATTATTTACTTCTTATAGCTTTTTTTTTTTTTTAATTATTTGCCTCCTTCTTCTGACTTTTCCAACTTTCCAATGGGAGCCACTGACCCCATCTAAAAAACAAATGCTCTGTAATGCTACAAATGTATTGTTATTGCTACTTTTTATTCCTCATTTTTCTAGTCAGGCCTCTCCTATTCATATCCCTGTCTCTTATTAAAATCAAGGCCTGATAGGGTAATTTGGGCCCTAGCAACCAGATGGCTGACACTGCAAACTGGAGAGTTGCTGAATAAAAAGCTAAATGGCTCAAAAACCACAAATAATAAAAAATGAAAACCAGTTGTAAATTGTCTCAGAATATTGCTCATGTTAACAGTTCATTTAAAGGGGAACAACCCTTCAACTATTATTGGTCATTAAGCAACAGATAAGAATAATAACCATACCCCATTAATATTATCATATAGTTTAATTTTTACAATATACAGGACCACTTAGGGAAATCATTTGTACAATTATTTAATCCTGATGAACATCAGTCCAGTAGTGCATTCCTTTTCCTTTCCATTTAAATGATGTGCAACCTACCATAACCCCCCCTCCAACCCGCACCCGCCCTGATGTCACAGAAGGGTGGGGCATATAAATGGAGGCTATAAATTTAGGGGCCAGAAGCCAGCAGTGCTAGGTCGAGCCAAAGATTTATTGCAGGAGCCAGTCCGAACCTGCCCGACCCCCAATCACTAGTCCAATTAACAGACTGACTCCATTTCATTTTAAATGGGGAGGGGGCCATTTGTGAATTGTAGTGTTTTGTCGTCCCTCTTGGAGAGTACCTTTACTGTAAGACATATGAAGTGTTGTTTACCTTGGATATAAGTGAGAAAGCAGTATGGGGTATCCCCCTTAGTGCTCATTCATAGATCACTTCTGTCTGGGATCTGGATAAAAAAAACCAGCATGAGACAAAGTGGATTTTTCCCAATTTGTGCATTTGCTCCCTGCCCTGTTCATTGTTAACAACCCCATGTTATGCTTTTTATTCAGCTAGACGAGACCCTTTTTTGCAATTGCACATGTTTCGCCCCTCAAAAATGCATCTACCCTTGTTTGTGCTCCTCACTCCTCACACTGCTGTGTGTAATCTGGGAATAGCTGCACCAGGAAGGGAGGCACCTACATGAGTATTTCAGAAATTTCGTCCCCAGCTTTCTGAAAAGAAAAACAACTTGTTTATCTCAAGTTCTAATATGAAACCACAATGATTATATATATATATTTACTCGCATGTAAACTATGCACATTTCTGTACATCCATTCTACAGTTCTGCTACTTCACTTAATCAGTAGATTGGAATTTAAATGGGTCCAGGGAGGTCACCCCCAGGCTGTTGTTGACAGCCAAGTCCTATTATTTAGTGATTGGTGGAGGGTAATGGGAGTTGTACTTTAAGAGCTGGAGGGGAGATTTTGAAGTCCTTGATTTAACATGTTGTAATCTATATATGGTCTGATCTATACGTATCCTTACTTCATACACTGTCCTTTCTCAAACAGATAACTACCTTGCCACCGAGGTTGGCTCCTGCACACTCTTTTGCCCTCAATATAACCAGGAGTTGATTGTGGGAAATGTGCAGAAATGTGAGAAATGTGACAAGCAGTGCAGTAAAGGTAATTATCCTGTAGATTTTATTTAAACATAAAGCTTTATAGTAGCCTTGAGTCCTGGGGGCAATCAAGGCAGAATGTGTAATGTATTTCACTGTAACCCCGGGCCTGGGGCAAGAACCTGAACTGAGAATGAGAGTGGGAATATTAATGCTGGGCCTTAATCCAGACATCCATAAGTCTCTTCTAATATCGGAAGGCAGATAAAAGTGGACCTGCAAAATAAATAGGCAGTAATATCACAATTGAACTGTAACAAAGGTAAGGGAGGATTTTAAGGTGAAAACTGTTTAGTGTTGTTTGCGCCACCTCCTTTACAACTAGAAATTCCAGTTTTCAGCGTGGAGCTGCCAGGACTAAAGCCTCAGACATGGCCGCTCTCGTGTCAATAGTGAGTTCATGGAGGTTGCCTCTGTGCTCTAATCTTGCAGCATAAATAAACCAGTGCTGATAAATACACGTATTGTTACTTATTGTTACTCAAGCATAGCGGCATGACTAGGTACCTGTTTCTGTTACCTCATGTTTCCCATTGTTTATAAGCATTTGTTAGGTTAGTTAGTTAATCAATAACTCAATAAAGTGCTTTTCTGTTTTTCTTGTTTTGCTCTATTTATTGTTAGCACCTGTATAGTTATGACTGTAAAGATGTATTTATTAATGTGCTCGTGCTTTGTCTGATTCTCCCCCTTAGTGTGTTATGGGCTTGGAAGAGACTTCTTGAGAACAGCACATGCTATTAATGCTTCCATCATCCATTATTTCCAAGGCTGCACCAAGATCTTCGGGAGCCTGGCATTCCTTTCCGAGTCCTTCAATCCGTAAGAATTTTTCTGGAATTTCTTCAGTGTTCTCAGTGAGAACCGGAAAGGAAAAACACACTGGCCACACTTCAGCCATGGTTCCAACAATAGTTAAGATAAAAAATGATTCACCAAAAATCCAATGTTTTGCTTGCAGACTACATGACAGTTGCACACCATGCGCCAGCTTTAGATTTTACATTTTGGGGTTATATGTAACCCTATGTTAAATATGTTGCCTAGTACCACATCTTGCCGGTGCCAGGTACTATAACTATTATGCTGAGTATGAAACCAGAAGTCATAGCTTTGCTCTTTTAATTCTATTTTCTCTCACAGAGATCCCAACAATCCCAGCTCAGTCCTCACAGCACAGAGCCTTGAGGTGTTCAAGACGCTTGAAGAAATTACAGGTAACTACATACAGGAAGATTAGGATTTTATATTTCATAGGAGCACCACTAAATGTCATCTCATTTTGTTTCCCTCCTTTGTGCTGCAGGATATATATATATTGAGTCCTGGCCGGAGGAACTTAACAGTCTCAAACTCTTTGAGAACCTGCGTGTGATTCGTGGACGAATGCTACAGAAGTGAGTCGATTTCAGCTTCCCAAACTATTTTTCACCCATGAATACAACTGATTGGCTTTAAGCAGGACATAGTGAAGACCTTTTACTTATCAGAGGACAGTTTGCAAAAAATGGGTGCAATCTGCCTTGCCTATACGTACTGTAAATGTCCCTTAATGGGGATCAAGGGAGACGTGAAGTCAGGGAGAAGTAGAGGGCACAGGCCACAATGAGCCCCTGTCCATACCACCTGCCTTACAGACAGGCCTTGCCTGCACCCACCCAATGCTGCTCTATGCACCTCCTGATGTATTTTTATCGGGAATGAGGTAAAGAGTGAAGCTAAAACCAGGGAAGAAGTGCTGCTTGAATGACCACTAAGTGTCATAATTTGCACCCCTTGGTGCACTAATTCCCCTTTGGATAAATTGGGTTTTCCATGCTGCAACGTTCATGATGACCTCAACACTGATCGAGCACAGTCACAAGAGACTGCTTGTCTTCTAGCATATGTACAACTGGCATTTAGCATTATATAATAATAATAATGTTATGAAATATGCTTGTTACATGAACTATGGGGTTATTCATATGTGTGACCACTGACTTTAAATCTTTCTAGCGGGGCATATTCATTGGTCCTGAGGAACCTTTCCATCTCATCTCTTGGCTTGCGCTCCTTAACGGAGGTCAGCAGTGGGCTGGTGCTGATAGAGGGGAGCCCAAACCTGTGCTTCTTGGAAAGTGTCCCATGGTTGGATCTCTTCAGAACCCCAAGACAAACTATACTAAAGACGCTCAACAAACCCCAGGAATTGTGCGGTAAGGAGGTCTCTTTCATTCAGTCATTTGTTAACCTTTGGGGTTTCATTACTATGAATTAAAGTGGTTTGAAAGGAACTAAGGCCATGCTTTACCTTTAGGTCTTCAGCTCATTGGCTATTCTCAGAATTCTCCATTTATAAGGCATTTGTCAAGCTTCATACTACTCTTCCATTGCATTTAATTGTCTTTGGTTTAAACGGGTCTGGATGGGTTTGACAACCAAAGTGCTGATGGCTCCCTTTGGCATTTGCAGACCAAGAAGGGCAGAAGTGCTTCAGTCGCTGTGCTGGTGACCACTGCTGGGGCCCTGGGCCTTCCCAATGTGTTCAGTGCAATGGATTCCTGAGAGGCCATGACTGCATTGAGTCTTGCAACACCCAGGACGGGTGAGTTGCTAATAAGGGATTAGATGGTTCATTTATGAATAGAAACCAAGAGCAAAGTGCATAATTACACTTAGTTACTCAGTAAATCAGGTTGAAAAAAGACACGTCCATTAAGTTCAAACTTTTATGTCTATATATAACCTGCCTAACTGCTAGTTGATCTAGAGCAGGGGTCCCCAACCTTTTTGACCCGTGAGCCACATTCAAATATAAAAAAGAGTTGGGGAGCAACACAAGCATGAAAAAGTCTAAATAAGGGCTGTGATTGGCTATTTAGTAGCCCCTTTGGGACTGGCAGCCTACAGGAGGCTCTGCTTGGTACTATACTTAGTTTTTATGCAATTAAAACTTGCTTCCTAGCCTGGAATTCTAAAATAAGCACCTGCTATGGGGACAATGAGAGCAACATCAAAGGGGTTGGAGAGCAACATGTTACTCACAAGCTACTGGTTGGGGATCACTGATCTAGAGGAAGGCAAAAAGACCCCAATCTGAAGCCTCTCCAATTTGCCTCAGAGGGGGAAAAATTCCTTCCTGACTCCAAAATGGGACCAGTCAACTTGTACTATGAGCTATCTTCCATATCCCTGTATTCCCTCACTTGCTAAACACCATCCAACCCTGGCATTAACAGCTTTTGTATTTTACCCCTTTAGATTCCCAAGAGAGCATGTTAATGGAAGTCAGTGTGTGCCTTGCCACTCTCAGTGCGACCCACAGAATGGAACTCAGACATGTTCTGGCCCGGTGAGTTAAACCTGTGCAATGTAGGGACTACAGATGGTTTACCAGAATATAAACAAATAATTGTGTTTTTCCCTACAGGAAGCTTCCCAGTGTACGGCGTGTGTTCACTATATGGATGGAGAAGACTGTGTGGAGAAGTGCCCTAGTGGGTTAAAGGGAAGTTCCTTTGTTCCCATTTGGAAATTCCCAGACAAGGATGGTATCTGCCAGTCATGCCCCATCAATTGTTCACATTCGTACGTAATTCTCATTGGTATCACTGTCTAGTTTTCTTCTCCATTATACAAACACAATGTACCTTAGATATTAGAGACTGGACAGTGTATGTGTGTGCACCCAGTACTTAGTTGGTCTTTGTTCCACCAGGTGCAATCAGCAGGATGAAAGGGGCTGCCCAATTTTACCGGACAACAGGTATGATTGGGATTAAGGTCTGGTAGATTTCTTGCATGTTCTAGCTTCTTCTTTAGGATTCCATAACTACTGTCTCTTTTCTTTTCCCTCCCCAATCATCTGCAGTCAAGTGTACATGGCAGCATCAGTCGTCATTAGCATCTTAATCGTGATAACCATATCAACGGCCATTGTGTTGACGATCCGGCGACGAAAGCAGCTGAAGAAGAAGCACACCATGCGTCGCCTTTTACAGGACGAGGTGTGTTGGGTGCCACCATGTTCCTTGTACAGAAGTAGGGAAGTGTCATATGATCTCCTCGTAACTTCTGCCTCCTTTCCAGCTCGTGGAACCCCTGACTCCCAGTGGGGCTGTCCCCAACCAAGCCCAGATGAGGATCCTTAAGGAGACAGAACTTAAGAAGATGATGATCTTGGGGTCTGGGGCATTTGGTACTGTATACAAGGTGAGAGTAACACATGGATATGGATGCATTCTTTTCCATAATCCTCTATATTTAAATGGTTCCCAACAGTTGCTAAATCCAGCAATTACTCTAGTTAACAAAACCAGACTGATCCAGTGAAACTAGGCTGGCGGCAGAACTAGCCGACCGTTAAATAATGACACACGTTCACTCGTGCTGCCCCCTGCTGTAGAGCAGTAGAACTCCATGGAGGTTTAACAATACGATTCCATTAGTTAAACCCCTGTCCCTAACTTGTCTTTACGATTTTTAGGGCATTTGGATTCCAGATGGTGAAAATATCAAAATCCCAGTTGCCATTAAAGTTTTGAGGGAGAACACGTCACCTAAAGCCAACAAAGAGATCCTTGATGTAAGTATCAGTTTCACACATCGTTGCAAATTAAATAATAACAATAATACAGTTGCATAAATCCATGGGATTTTTATGTGTAAATGTTCATTTATAGACTAAAAGAACATGTTCTTCTAAACTTTTCTGCAGGAAGCATATGTGATGGCAGGAGTGGGCAGCCCTTACGTGTGTCGCCTGCTAGGGATCTGCCTCACATCCACCGTGCAGCTCGTTACCCAGCTCATGCCTTATGGCTGCTTACTGGACTACGTGAGGGAGAACAAAGACCGCATTGCCTCCAGAGATCTCCTCAACTGGTGTGTGCAGATAGCAAAGGTGAGGAGAGACTTTAAGTTTCACGTTTTTGAAATATGCTATAGGATGTACCACAACCACATGACTCCTGTTGAAGATTCATTATTCGGGATACAAATATAAGAACAGAATCTGTAGTTGTGTGTATGGAATACTGCGAGTAAAGGAACAGGCTGATAGAATAAACAGTAGTGATTAGGTTTAGTGTCTCTCCATGTTGTGGGCTGATATATATCTGATATATATATATATGTGTGTGTGGGCCACAGGGGATGACATACCTGGAGGAGGTGCGATTGGTGCACAGAGACTTAGCAGCGCGGAATGTACTGGTGAAGAGCCCGTCGCATGTGAAGATCACAGACTTTGGCCTGGCCCGACTATTAGATGTGGATGAGACTGAGTACCACGCTGATGGTGGAAAGGTAACCACTGGGTTCAAGCCGTAATTCCTAAATCAACACTGAAAATAGCCAGGAACTTTATTGGGCACATGACAACCATAATGTTTTTATGAGGTCATTAGAAATGTGGGAACAAAGGCTTTAAATAGTTTAGTGACTTCCAGGTGAGGTTTTCTGAAAGGATCAAAAGTATCACTTTGGAGGAACTTTCTGTTCCTATTACTTTAAAGCCTGTCACATAGTGTCATAGGAGGTACTGTATTGCTACTGTGGTTTCCAAGTGTTGACTATATTTATCTCAGTTTCACTGACCCCCCTTCTGTCACACTCAGGTCCCCATCAAATGGATGGCTTTAGAGTCCATTTTGCACAGAAGATTCACCCACCAGAGTGATGTGTGGAGCTATGGTAAGCAAGAAACCATCATATAAAACCAGTGGTCACAAAGTGATCTGAGTCCTTGACACCTGTGTTGTTGACTTTTAGGCGTAACAGTCTGGGAGCTCATGACTTTCGGGGCAAAACCCTATGATGGAATCCCGGCCCGAGAAATCCCGGACCTTTTGGAGAAAGGGGAGAGGCTTCCTCAGCCACCAGTCTGCACCATAGATGTTTATATGATCATGGTGAAGTGTAAGTGATGAATATGTTGAACGATTTTAAATCTGATTGGCACACTGGGGTGACAACTGTCCAATCATTTTGTCAGCTTTAGAATTGATTTAGTCTGTCAGATTCCCCATCAGCAGAATGTCTCTGTAGTGGGTTCTTTAAGTGTTACATAATGACATTACAAAATATTTCCATGTATTAAAGTCAGCTCTTCTCAACAAGCTCTCAGTAAGCCATCAGTTTCCCTACTGACCTTGCAGTTCTTTTATTGTAGGCTGGCAGATTCCTCATTCTCTATTTTTCCCCCTCTCATTTAGGCTGGATGATAGACTCCGAATGCCGACCCAAGTTTCGGGACCTGGTTGGTGAATTGACTCGTATGGCGCGTGATCCGTCACGGTTTGTGGTCATTGAGGTACGAGAAGCAAAAGCAGTCGTAGCAGTAAATGCAAGAGAATTCACTCTGAAGTCCCCAAATCCCTTTGTTAATAATATTTGACCTTTACATAGAGTCTGTTGCTTCTTGACTTTCTCAGAATGAAGAGTTCATGGCCCAGACAAGCCCGTTGACCACCCTGTTTTACAGTTCTCTGCTTCAAGAGGTTGGGATGGATGACCTGGTGGATGCAGATGAATATCTGGTGCCCCACAGGGGATTCTTCCCATCAGAGGATGTTACTACAGAGCATCGCAGTCGTATTTCATCAACACGGGTACAAAGTCTTCTCTACTAACCATTCTAATGTATTTTGGGGGTGATATCATGCAAAAATTATATTTCTTTGCAATCCAATGATAGGTAGCATTTAGTGTTTCACTAATTTCTTATTAACGTATGGTGTTTTTTCTTTGCTCCTCCAGAGTGCTACCGAGATGCAGGTAGTCCAACCGTTTCTGCAGGAGGTCACTCCCAGCGGAGGTGCCGTGGCTCGAACCTTGTCGGAGAAGTCGGGGGGCAGCGGCTCGGATGCATTAAGTGAAGGGGACTATGTGTTTGAACCTGCCCTCAATGGAGAGATCGGCTCTCCACATAAATATACGGACGTCCCAGTGAACTTTGGAGAGGATGAAAATGATAGTTGTTTCTTTGAAGCAGACTGTGTTTCCCCAAGTATTTCTCTACACCCACTAGGTAGGTTACGTATGTCTACATCAGAAACAAAGTTCAGCAATCTCATTCTTATTCAGGGGATTACGGGACACCCTTTAACAGAACTTGCAAACCTTTTACTTTGGTCCCAAACCATAGGTGAAGGCTTTTTCAGGTCAAGCTCACCTTGGAGGTCCAACCTATTTTATAAAAAGGTTACAGAGAAGTTGTGTATATCTTTGAGAAGCCATTCTGTTCAGTATAGTGAATTGTTTGTCTCCATTTCAGCTGAGTATGTGAACCAGAAGGAAGGAGAAAGGAACCATGTGACCAGATCCCAGAGAACATCTGTTTCTACCCTAGAGAGGCAGAAGTCCACAATGGAGAGGCAGAAGTCCACAATGGAGAGACAAAAGTCCACAATGGAGAGACAAAAGTCCACAATGGAGAGACAAAAGTCCACCCTGGAGAGGCAAAAATCCACCTTAGAGAGGCAGAAGGGTCAGCAGTGCAGGAATGGTCTGAGGAGCCCCCCTGCTTTGTCTGCTCTGGACAATCCCGACTATTTGCCTCCCCCCGGACTAATCCTGCCCAACAGCTTTCCCCAAGCCTTTGACAATCCCTATTACTGGAATCATGAACTGAACCTCGCTAAGGCCGATGGGGATCCTGCTCAGGCACATAATGGATTTACTACACCGACGGCTGAAAACCCAGAATACTTGGGGCTGGATGAAACCATGAGTAGACCACTGGACATAACTGCGTAACGGATGTGGATAATAGAGGGAACTTCTCACTTTTATATATATATAAACTGGCAGCTTTTTCCATAACTGAGCATCAGGGAAATAATGAGAAAGGCAATAATTGGTCCATGTCTGCAGTTTAACGTTACCCCGTGGTACAACTGCCCATTGGTCCATGGAACGTTGACTCTCTGTGTTTTATTTGTAATCATTTTTATCAAACAATGTTCCTGATATGAGGGTTCCCAAATGTAAAGGACAATATTTCTTGCTCAAATGCCATTCACAAAGGTACTTGCACCCGTGTACACTCCTTCCCTTGTGCCAATACCCCGAATTCTTTCAAGCCAGGTGCAAAGTAGGGGCCCACAGATCCAAAGGAGCCCTGAAAGGAACACAAATGTTACTCCCACGTGCCAACATCATATGAATGTGAGCCTTAAGTGACCATTTGGGCAAGTTATGGCACACAATATTTTAAGCTATTAAGGTGGAAGTCTGGGAGAAACACACACTACATTGGGGGTTATGTAATAAAAGGCATAGGGGCAGTAACTATAGCAACCAATCAGCAGGTAGCATTTACTGGTCACTAACCAAATGCAAGCATCTTATTGGTTGCCATGGGGGCAAACTTATTGCCTTATATTACATATGGGGGATTGCTTCTGAAAGCATTTGCTCCAGAATTTTGCACTTTGCACTGCCTTAGTAGAATTCAAGATTTAATGGACTGTGGCTAATCTGTCACACCTCATCTCTGAACTACTATTCCCAGCATTCTCCAGCAGCATATAAAGTTATAGTTCAGCTAGAGTGTCTCCAATACAATCACTAACGTTTTTGTATCTGCTGCACAGAACCGACATGGCAGCAGTCTTTCAGCAATATAGCTCTGGTATGACGATGCTCCAGCGATGGACAGCGAGAATGGCTGAACCAATAGCCGTATCATTTCTATAGGGGGCTCTGTGTAATGGACAGAACATGTGGCCTGGTGTGGGTGCTATTAACTGGGGTGCAAACTGGACTACGTGCTTTGGAGTAACATATATATATATATATATAT
>CM044447.1:1999645-2066811 GCA_024363595.1 Xenopus borealis | reverse complement strand
AGACTGTGGGATAGCAGGTATAGTAGGGAGAGATGGTGCCTATAGTAACAGTGGGGATAAGTAGTGGAAACATTGACAATATGCCCACTACATTCCTATAACTGTAGGCAGGGGCAGGAGTATAATGTCAGACAAGATGTAAAAAGCTGTAGGCAAAATCTCATCTATGTGCCAAAGACACTTTCTCTTAAAGTCTTACCAGACCTGTGGTTTTTACCGGTGAAAGCTGGAAGGGGGTTATGGGAGTTGTAGTGCAAGATGCACATTTCAGAATATTGTGTTGAATGTGGATAAATCATTGGACTCTTCAAAGTCCTGGGTCCTGCCTGTACTGTTGACTCCCCTGGCACAGCCTGTGCCCTCCTGTCTGTGCCACTAACATGCCCCCCCATTAGAGACAGACACCGGGGGGTGGGGAGACTTATACCCGGGCAGTGAAGCAGTTCATGCAGTTCTCAAGGAGGGAGTGTATTTATTCAATGTACTTGTGTGCACAATATGCGTGTGTTTGCCTAGCAATTTAACCATGAAAAGAATGTAAAATATGAACGTGCTGCACTTTGTAACTTCAATGTGCAGAATTCAGTGCGTGGCGCCTCATATAGGGGCAAATACTGATGCCCATGTGGATCCTCGTGCCCCTGCCTGGCACATACTCACAGCAGAGCCTACACACCGGGCCCTATGTGCTCCTCAGCCGGGTTTACTAATAAAACATCTCTGATTCATATTTCAAGAGGGCGGGAGACATTTTCACAGATGATGTCATCTGAGGGGAGTGGCCATTCAAATACGGACAGGTAGATAAAGAGAGGAGGATAAACAGGAATTGCTAGTTCCCAGCTTGGTGACTTGGCCCCCCTGCATCTCCGTACTGGCCATCAGCACAGGTAGGACTGTCCCTTTAATTCCTCTAATTCCTTTAATTCCCAGCAGAAAACTCAGCATGGCCGAGGTCTGTAGTCTCTGCTGTGTCTCTGGTTTAGCAGCCTGGGTATCTCTAACTGGCACAGCATATACAGAATACAGGGGGGCACTTGGATTTGGTATGGAGGTTGTATGTGTCATACATGTTCTTTTATTGCTAGGGACATTATATGGCAAATATCCTTATATTGGGAGTCTCTAGGGAAGCTTTCAATGTACATAGTGTTAAACGGACTGTTTGCAAAGGGCAGAGATCAATGTATAAGGTTCAACTCTTTCCCCTTACTGTGCACATAGCGTATCTATTGGGAATGTCCAGCCTCTAACATACCTACTAAGGTTTATGCATTCCTGGTTACGGTTGAAGCTGAACTCCTGAAGAAGCAAACAGTTCAGGAGCTGTGTGTGTGTATATGGACTGGTAGTTACTAGTGGGTTGGGTGCCTGGCATCTACACCAAGGAGTAGGACTGGTCTACTGACATCACTTCTTCTCATCAAGAGTAGACGTGAGGGGTCCAAGCTGTTTATTGTGGATGTAGACACATGATTATGCATCACAGTTGGATAAAGATCCTTGGTGGGGATTTAAGGTCCTGTCTTCATTGTAGCTTCTCCCCTAAAGACACATACAGAACTAGTTTAAAGGGTCCAAAAAGAAGCCCCTGGGCCCTACAGTGCAGCAGCTATAGACAGAATGTGGGGGGATAGCAGGTTTAGTAGGACATGATGCTGATGATAGGACAATAAATCAACATTAAGGTTTGTATTACAGTTGTCCACCCTGCAACCCATGTTGATGTTGAAGTATAAGGTTGTGGTTGAAAGGTCTATAGGTCTGATTTGCCAGTAATGTGTAGTAAGGGCCCAGTTTCAGAATATGAGGTGACCAGGACAGTAATGTGTAGTAAGGGCCCAGTTTCAGAATATGAGGTGACCAGGACAGTAGTTTGACAACATCTGGATTGTCACATGGGGCCTGCCCTCGCTACCTAATTGTATATTATTTAGTTACAGAGGAAGGTTTGCTTCCCCTTTCATCAGTAGTTATACTGGCATGTAGTTATTAACATTTTTTTTACCCCTCCCACATTTCTTCATAGACGGGGGGGGGGGGGTGTAGACAATAGAAGCCTCACATCTTTAAGAAAGATTATAAATGACTCCGGTCATTCCTGTCCTGTTATAAAGCTGAAATCTCAGTCATAGCCCATAGGTGACAGTTGAATGACTAGAAATCCATTGTCTGAGGGATCTGGGGACCGTGCTCAATTGTATGAAGAAACAGAAACCTGCTTTGTCCTAGGCTTTCAGGTCTCTCCAATTGATTAACGAAGGGCTGAGGGCTCCACTATTAATAATGGTAGGCTGCTGGGGGTGATGAAACTATAAAGCTTCTTGGGTTTAGGTCCACCAAGATATCTCCCATTGTCGATTGGGTATATGTGCCCTTGCAAATAGGTTCTGCCTTCTTGTAGCCCACTATTAGGATCTAATAGTTTTGTGTAGCCCTTCTCAGTAGTCCGTAGTGACTAGTGTGGGTGCCAGCGTGGAGTGGGCTCACCTCACTGTGATCCATGGGTGCTTGACATCATACTTTATATATCCTACTGTAAGTTCTCTCAACATACTACCATGGCTTATACAGGAGGTACAACTCCACATTGGGGCTTTTGGGGTAATTTTCTAATTGCATGGGGCTTTGGTAAGCCAGATGGGGTAGCCTAGTCTAGACTGACATTAATGCATAGCAGAGAGACAAAAGAGTAGTTTTGAGGTTTGGCTTTGGGGAATGTGTGAGCCGCCCTTGAATAGGAACATGACAGTTCTTTATTAGAGAAGCCGGGAGCGAGAGAGAGGGGGGATTAAGGTAATGGTGAAACAGGTTAGAGCACAGTGTAGGCTGTCAGCCAGTGGCTCTCTAACCCCATTGCAAATTCACCAAATACATCTTAAAAACACTGATTTAACATGACTATCCTATATTTTAGGATAAAAGTGCACTGACCCAACCCACAGATTAAAAACCTCTTCTTAGAATGATATTTTCTTCCTGTTAAATATATTCCACTATACTTTCTTTTAGCCATAGGGGATCCTTTAGTTTAAAGGGCAAAGTCCACATTATATTGTGCAAGTGTCACTGGATATTTTCACTATATAGGTCAGGGATGTCCTACCTGTAGCTCTTCACCTGTTCCCAAATGAGAATTTAGGCTTGATATCCCTGCGTTACATACATTTGTAACCTCAGGTTTGTGGTCCATACCATCCTAAAATGGTATTGTGCCGATGGCAGATCTGCTAGTTCCAGATCTGGCCAAAGGTTAGACCTTCAATGGGGACCCTGGTCAAAGGTTGCACGTTCAAAGGGGGCCCTGACCAAAGGAGGGACCTTCAGGGGGGTCCTGATCATGGGTGGACCTTAAAAAGGGGCCCCCTGTTCAAAGGCCGAACCTTCAAGGTGTCTCTAGCCAAAGGTTAGTCTGTCAAGGGGGGCCCTGTTCAAAGGTTGATCCTTCAATGAGGTCCCTGGCCTAAGGTTAGACCTTTAAGGGGGTCCTGTTCAAAGGTTGATCCTTCAATGAGGTCCCTGGCCAAAGGTTAGACCTTCAAAGGTGCCCCATACCAAACATTGTACCTTCAAGGAGGTCCCTGGCCAAAGCTTGGACTTTCAAGGGGGGACCTGGTCAAAGCGTGGACCTTCAAGGAGAAGCCTGGCCAAAGGTCAGACCTAAAACTGTGGTTTAAACTGAAAAAGCTTTACAGCCACTACCTTAGATTCAAGATCCCTTTTCTGTCCCAAAAATTAGGTGTAAAAGATGGTTGAACCAGTCAACCTGCTAAAGCTCTATAGATAGCCTTGACTAACTACACGTCACCCTACCACCACAAGGATGACATATACTGTTCCTTTTTCAAACAAAAATTGCAATCCATATTTTTCACTCTCAAGGTAACTCTATTATTTATGGAGGATTAAAAATCTGCCCTAAAGATCCCGTGTGAAGATGTGTTCATGCCCAGTGCTGAAATCGTGCTGTGTTGCACATGTGATCTGATGAAATGGTGGTGGCCCTTTCTGCAGAACGTTCCCTCATGGAAAGCCTCCCTCTGCTGTACCTAAATGACTATACTGAGTGGCTACTGAATTATTACACTGTGCTGTTAGTGAGCACCTTGTCCAGTTCCAGAATGATCACAAAAGGAGGTGACACACTGTACACTTACACAATGCTCCCTCTGTATGGTTACACAGTTAAAGGGCAACTGGAGGTGTGTCGTTGAATGATTTGCTAATTTTAATAAGTGACTGACCAGCCTCTCTATCAACCATTAGATTTTGAGGCTTATTTGCAAATACACATTGTGTTGACAGGCCCAGAATTTTTCGCCTTGCCCACTGACCTAGCACATTGGCGCTGGGCATGAAGAACATGGGCACAGGTGTCTGGCCGGATCTGTATTTGTGCCTGAATGAGCACATTCATCTGCTGTTCAGTACTGGGAACAACCAGTGCTGTTCTGTTCTTGTGCTTTGCCCCTTGCATCCTGAGCTTTAATATTCTCCCTTTACTGCCAGGCCTATGTTTGGCACCATGACCTGCCAGTGTGTGTGTTGACATTGGTACCTTGGCGTGGTCACCCATTTGTGGTCTCCTGCTTCTGTAAGGCCTTGTTGTGTGTTTGTGTTTATCTGCAGATGAACCACTGCCAGCCTGAAGGTTTGTCAACTAGAATATACTAGAGCCATGTGTACTGCAGTGGGAACAGGGTAGTGGAAGTCTACCAGGAAACCTCTATTTTCCACCAACTTTTTTCCTTTCTTTCTAATCTTGACAATGTCCCATCCACCATCTTTAATTTTACCCTTTGATGTATATTTCTCCACCCATATATACTTCCTCATTTATTCTGCATTTCAACCCTAGATCTTCTCTTCCTCCACCACCACCACATTCTAGATCCAGAAAGTAAATTCTAAGTTCTCCATGGCTTCCCAACTTCACACATGTTATTTGTACACTGGAGACCTATGAGAAGGTTCTCTAACTCCTACCTTCCTCCTGTGTGTGTTGGGTAATTTTTTTTCCACCAAGGTGTCCCATAGGTAGACTGCCCAACCTTGCAAATCATTATCTGTCCTTAAAACCTTTCATTCCACATGCACATCCAGCACACCAGTAAGGTACATAGTTTCCATCATTTTTCGGACACAACCATGATGTGATGGAGCTGAATGGGCAGTTATCTGCATCACATGGTACATAGTTGTGCAGGTAGCAATTAGCACATAGTTCTTGGCTGCCATAACCAAACAGCCCATTCCTCAGAAATTCAACATTCTAAAAGAGTGTGTAATGAGGAGGGGTTGAACTTGATGGACTTTGGTGCCTTTTTTCACCCCAATTTAAGTATGTAAGTATGAAGTTCACTAGGCATGCCTGAGGTTTCTTCAATTCAGCTGATTCTGAACTACACATCCCATGAGCCTCTAGTCTCTTACTGTATTCTGCTAACAACGAGGAACAGGTTTGGTGTGTTTAGAGCATCTCATACAGAAGCATTAGTGTACCCTTGACTGGATGCCTGGCATGTGTCAGCTTGCGGCTGATATCTTCCCTTGAGTTCACGTGGACACCCACTGACTTACTGTGTTGTGGAGTTACGATGAAAACAAAAACTGATGCAAGTTCTTAGTATTTGGGTGTTCCATCAATGTTAAGCTCTTCTAATTATCAGATAATTTCTGGAAAGGATAGGAACACCCACATGATATCATTAGGGGATGTGCAAAGTGGGAAAAATATTAAAGTGTGAATCAGTAGGCCAATTGTTTTTAAAGGGACACTGACACTTTTTGAAGAGTTTCCCAATTATCATGGAAGATTTGCTCATTTGGTGACCGTAGATCTTAAATGGCCAGTTTCAGTCTAAGAAGACTGCTTCAGGGTGTTTGATTTTATCTAAAATGATTAACAAGAATGATGGCTTCTGCTATGTCTGGAATTTTTGCAGCAGTGCTGTTTTCCAAGGATTTTACCAGATAATTGTCTTTGTTGTTGGCTTTTGATTCATGCTCCACCTAGTGGCAGAATGCAGTATTGATTAATACATATTAACATAGGTAGCTATAGGTTGGGTTTAAAATATCAACATTAATAAAGGTAACTAAACAGGTCAAAATAAAATAACCAAATAAAAGTCATGGAGCTGGGACATATTAATGATATCTGAGCATATTATAGTTGGACCGTATGAGTTAAAGGTTGGGGACTGTCATGTTGTGCTGGTTGAAGCCCTTTAGCGAGTCAGGACCAGAGTGGATGCTTCAGTGCCCAAAAGGCTTAAGGGAGATCAACAGCAGCTTATTGGACCCGGCCTGGAACATGTTTATTGTTTCCTACATTTGACGTAAAAAGGCAAATTCCCAGCAGAAAACAATGAGACTGATTTTTGCCAGCTACAAGTAGCAGCTACTAATCTCACAGTGCGACCTGAGCCTTATCTGGAGTAAATGGACAGATAAAACCCACAGAGAACGAGCAGCTCCACACCAGCTGTACAATGAGAAAAAGATGTATTTAGAAGCAATACAGAAGAAATACAGGGCATTGTGTGGGTGCCTGGCATGATTTATTAGCAACGTCCTAGAAAATCCAAGTCCCACTTCTTATTCTTGTGACCTCTTTCCAGACCTGGAGAAATCTGAACTAAGACCCACTTTCTAGCTGTATAACCCAGAGCCATCAGCAACCCAAGCCAAAGGTCTTTAAATGCTGCCTCATTTTGGCAGGTCTGAGGAGAGGCGCAGAAAGCTGGCACCGCAGGAGACTGACGGGGAAGGGCAGCGTACGTGCCCTCTACACTTGGCTCCGTTACAATCCGTAATCCAACTCCAGCGAGAACGTCTACCTCTGTTTGGAATTTATGTTGTGAAATGAAAGCTCTTGCAGCGTCATGCCAACAGCTAAATATATACCCAAGCAGAGCAGCGGGCAGAGGGTGCACTGACTTGTATCTGAGATGCATGAATAACCCCCCCCCCCCCATCAACTGAATCCATTGCCTTGGTTGTGAGATCATTGCACATTTTTTATTAGGAGTGACTTCATTTATGAGATGTTATATAAGGCAATTGCAGGTGCTATTGGTGCAACTGGATGATACTCAAGTGTAAGGTGTTATAAAGAGACCGGTATAGCTAGTTTAATGGCACCAGTGGTTATATTGAGCTGTAGGGTAGAATGGAGAGTAATATATGGAGTAATTAGAGGAGAAAAGAGAGTCATATATAGGGCAAAGAGGAGGTATAGGGATATGTTACATAAGGCAATAGCAGGATTTGTGGAGACCTATATGAAGCAAAAGGAGGGTTTTTAGGAATCAATATAAGGAACAACAGGAATGGTTATAGGGTAATGGGGGGGGGGGGGTTATAGGATCATTTATCTGGAGCAGTAGGAGGAATTACTGTATATAAAGGGCTGTATGGAACAATTTATTTGCATGTTTTATGGCAGTGATCCCTGACCAGTGGCTCGGCATCAACATATTACTCACCAACCCCTTGGATGTTGCTCTCAGCTGCCTCAAAGCAGAAGCTTGTTTTTGAATTCCAGACTTGGAGGCAAAAAAAAAATATATATACAATGTACTATCAAACAGAACCTCCTGTACTTTGCCAGTCCACATAGGGGCTCCCAAATAGCTAGTTATGGCCTATATTTGGCATGCCCAGGGACATTTGTGTATTCTTGTGTTGCTCCTCAACTCTTTTTGAATGTGACTGAGCACAGAGGATGTCATAGTGTTTATAGAGTAGTACAAAGAAGTGTTGGGAGCATTAAACTGACCAGTTTTAGCAGATATATGGAGAAAGAAGTTGTTATAGAGCGTGGTTTTATCAGGAAATTGGAGAAGTAGGGGCTTTATACAGATGGCTATATGGAGCCTTTACAGGGAGAGGTACAGGGACCAATAGAGGTGTTACATGAAGCAACAGGATTGGAGAAAGAAAAGTAATTCAACCGAGTTATATGGAGCAGACTGAGGCAGTGATAAGAATGATTTCACTACAAAAGTGAGGGATATGCAAGCGTTTTTATCAAGTCATTGGAAAACATTACAACTAGTGGTGGAAATAGCTGTTGGCAATGTCAAAGCCAGTATCAAACCCCCATAAAACATCTTCTAAATATAAACTACTTTTTATCAGTTGTTCAAATCAAAGTAATCTCCTTCAGGTCAATTACACTACATCCCAAGCACCATAAAAGATTTCTCTTTTTCAGGAGGAAAAGCTGTGCTCTCATTTTACTGTGTTCAGAAATTCATTGTAAAGCTGGAGATATTTAGAGGCACTGCTAAATCCAGATGACTGGATATCTTTATTAGTCACTTGTAGACTTTGCTCAGACATGTTCTCAAGCCTTTAATGAGCACCTCACAAAAATGGTAGATAAGGACAGATGTCTATATCCAGACAATACTGCTTGCTGATATAGAAACTCTTGGTCAGGCCAAGCATGTCAGCAGTAATAAATGCCAGACAAATTGTTGGGTACAGTTATGGATTGGGACAATGGGACACATACTGCAATACACTACATGTTTGTGGAGCAGAATTTGTGTCATATATAGAAGTCTCAGGAGATACTAGTCAAGGTGGGGCCATAAAGTCCCACATAGGTCTTCAAATATTCTATAGTCCTCTAGCTGTACCTCCAGGCTGGTGGTAATAAACTTGGCTGGGATGCCATCGATTATTTTCAGAATAGGTGTCTGCTAACCAGCTTCCTGAAAAACTTAGTTTTCCTTCAATAACAAAATATATATTGGAAGGCGCTGTTGATCCATTATCTTAACTCTGCAGAACAGTTTTATTACAAAAAGTGAATCAGGAGAAAGTACAGAGAAATGAAACTTAATTAAAGAATCTTGCACAGTTGTTGCTGTACACTAGAGAAGTGGCATTCAAGAGTGACTTGAGGCCATACACAAAACACCAATGACTATTGATCATCAGACACTTACATGTAAGGAAATCCCTTGTAAATAAAATAAGATATATTTGTTAGCATGTTTTTTAGGGGACAACCGAGAAATAGAATGGAAGGGCTGTTTTGGGACAGCAGTGAAGTTGAATTGAAGAGATGTTTTGGGACAACTGAGAAGTAGAATAGAAGAGATGTTTTGGGACAACTGAGAAGTAGAATAGAAGAGATGTTTTGGGACAACTGAGAAGTAGAATTGAAGAGATGTTTTGCGACTACTGAGAAGTAGAATTGAAGAGATGTTTTGAGACAACTGAGAAGTAGAATTGAAGAGATGTTTTGGGACAACTGAGAAGTAGAATTGAAGAGATGTTTTGGGACAACTGAGAAGTAGAATTGAAGAGATGTTTTGGGACAACTGAGTAGTAGAAATTAAGAGATTTTTTTGGGACAACTGAGAAGTAGAAATTAAGAGATTATAACAGAAGACTCAGTAGAGTTTCAAGAAGTAATTCAGTTTTAGAAAAACTCATGCACAAAATGTATGGCATTAATATTGTTGGCAAGGTAGTGGTTCAGAGATTCATTTGGTTGACATTTGATTGGAAGGACAAACTAGAGAGCTGGGTCTTCTGGATTAAGGAGCTAAATAGGATTATGTGTGGTCAAGGTTTCAGTAGGACTTGTCTCTTTTCCCAACCTCAGCAATGTAATAAAACAAAAACATATTTGGGATTTTCAAATTCACTAAACTCTTTGGGTGCAAGTGAGTTATATCCTCCATAATATGTAATTTAAAATGAGGGTATAGGCACGTAGTTATTCGGCACATCATTGTTCAACTACCATTGCAGAATCTTTACCAGAGACTCAATGAACTGTCTTTAAGGAGTTTGTATAATGGCAACGAGGCAGTTATTGGCCGGCAAAGTCAAGGAGCAACAGGTATAATAAGACAAGATGGTGACAGTTGTACAAGATGCCTCCAGTATTGCCCAACCTATGGTTCTTTCTGCCATCTTACTCCCCATCTGCCAAAAGCAGCAAAATGTGTATCTAATATTATTATCTATATTACTGCTATAAAGATAATAATCGTCTGGTATGTAATAAAAAAGATTATACTCTACGTTTGGTCCCTGCACTGTAAAGAGATCCAGTCATTTCCAGTTTCACAATCTTCCCTTTTGAGAGGTTTTCGCTGGGCAGAACCTCCATCCTATCAAGTTGCTTTGTGAAGTTAACAGTGGCCTCAGTTGATACCAGCCCTTTCCGCAGTTCTTAACACTTTCTTTGATGGTGCAACCACCCACAAACCACAATGGCCAACACATGCCATACAATCTAGATGATAAAGTATCCACCAGGGACAAAAATATAAGCACAATTAGTTTTCTCACTTGAGATGCAAACAAAGTCTTCCTTTACAAAATGTAGAGTTGTATGACTTTAGAAGGCAGATGTCCTATGTCAAAGCCAACTTTATTATGGATTTGATCCACGGTGGGCAAGTGAAAACCACCTGAGCAGGGGCCCCAAAACGAACTGATAACAGGGTCCCTAAGCTGTCTATATGCCTCTTAAGAGAAGCCCAATACACCCGCTATTTGGGGCTAGACCCACTCCATAGGTTTCAATTGCAGGGCCAATAGTTCTGCCACTGGTTATTTATATAACACCAATATATATATATATATATATATACTGCTGCATGTGGATATTAGCAGGGGGCAAAACACGACTGTTTTAGCTTGACAGTCAAACTGAAACCACCAAGCAGGAAACAATACATCTAAATAGTGATTTAGCAAAGTGCTAATTGTGACATTTCCTCCCATAACCCATTTATACCCCATTAAAAAAAATTAAATAAAACTAGAGAGAGAGAGGATTGCTTTCTTAAGCCTCTAACTTTAATCTGATTTGGCTCATGGTGCTCTAAGCCTTAGCGCTCCATAGAAACTGGTGGGTTTAGGTGAATGAAACAGACTGTCTGGTTCTGGGTTTGGTGGAACGGCACTGGAGAGCAATGAGAATCCTATATAGAAGCCATGAGTTGAAGTGCAAGTGAAAGGAATTTGCATAGCTGTTAGCAGAAGGGAGGGTGGCATTGAAATGGCAGGGGCTGCGTCACAGCACCCTCCCTTCCCTTCCCCAGCACCTATAGATAGACTTTGGATCAGTCTTTCACAAAGTGCCCCCCCCCCAACCCTTGCCGCTTACAATATTAACAAGAGGTCATTTCAAGCCTGAGCAATATCAAGTCAATAATTAACTCCTGCCACTCCAGGACTTGTATGAGAAAAACCCAGCCTGCCAGTGGAGGCGGACTTAACCCCTTGGCTGCTAGACTGCAGTCGCAGCACCTGTTGCTATACAGTATTGAGTCTTATCTTTACAGTACTGGTGAATGTCGTGTACATAAGACAAAATCAACAGACCAGAGATTACTGGTGCAACTCAATACTTGTCTGAAATAGCTGCATGAACAGAAATAGCTGACCCCTACCAATCAGTAGACATATCATTATGTGGCCCTATAAGAAATAAGCACTCTGCATATGGAGCTGTCCTTCTGTTGGATACAAGAAGAGCTACCTATGGTTCCTCAAGGCCATTTCGAATGAATGTCAATGTTTCCAAGTATCTCTAACCTTGTTGTCTACTAAGCAGGACCCTGATCGAATTGGAACTTCAAAATGGGACTTGAACCCAAAAAGGTCGGAAATCTTGTGAGGGATGTTTCCTTTCTTGTAGGTGACAAAGGGGCTTCAGATACAGCAGAGGCCCAACATAACATTCTTTCTCTTGCTCAACATTTTTCAGCAGAAAGGTGATTTTTGTGTCTCCCATGTTATTGGAGATCCCACTACAGCACCTTGGACTTTGCCCTTTTAATTGAATTTTCAGGAGCACGATCAATGCTAT
Organism: Xenopus borealis; assembly: GCA_024363595.1. Taxonomy (NCBI): domain Eukaryota; kingdom Metazoa; phylum Chordata; class Amphibia; order Anura; family Pipidae; genus Xenopus; species Xenopus borealis. The sequence goes on along the minus strand of CM044447.1, from coordinate 2,054,960 downwards.
GGATGCATTCCACAGTACATTTGTTTCAAAGAAACCTATACAAGTCCTGAAACCATGACTTGGAGAGGCATAAGCTAAGACATGTTATATTTTAGCCCCAATAAAAGGATCCTTAACTAAGGGTGAGGACATGTCTCGGGGCTCTTTATGGTGGGTCTCTTGGATCCTTTTACTAATAGGTTCTGCATTTAATTCTGCATTAGGAAACAGTTATTATAATGAGGAATCTACCTGGATCCAAACCAACTCTTGGGTCACAGTGTTGAGTGGCATGACAAAAGAAAGACTGGCCCACTCCATAAAGTGCCCTGCCAACATACCGGCTCTCTTCAGGGTGTTCAGCAATGGTTACAATGAAGTCACTGCTTTATAAGGATGGGTGTGAATTGAAGAACTGGGTGAGAATAATTTCCTATGACGGAGGTCAGCTTATTTTATGCAGTAGACATTCACTTATAGTAGGTGAGGCTGAATAAGTGGAAACTGAAACCTGCCTAACTACTCGTTCATCTATAGGCAAAAAAACTTAAAAATTTTCCTCAGTGGGGGGAAATAACAATCCTCTATCTGATTTACTATTGAAATATTTGAGGGTCTTCATCCTTCTATTTGATCTTATTGAAGATTCCTGAGGGTCTCCATCTCTCTATCTGATTTAAATATAGGAAATAGTTGAGGGTCTCTATCCCTCTTTCTACTGTTGAAATATTTGAGGGTCTCCATACCTCTATCTGATCTAATATAGAAGATGGCTGATGGTCTCCATCCCTCTATCTCATCTAATATAGGAAATAGTTGAGGCTCTCCATGCATCTGTCTGAACCAAGAGCAGACAATCATTGCTGGACATTTACACCAGGTCCAGCAGATTTGTGACTAATGAATCACTAGCGGAAGTGAGAGGGTGTTGTTGGCACCTGGTTAAGGAAGGAGTGCCCATCCCTTTGGCTGTATGTGGCTTCTGGTACCTGGGGCAGTGGCACACCTTCTGCAGGCTTCTGCTACAACAGAGAGCATTGTTCATCTCAGACATGACAACAGATTCACTTCCTCATCAAATACAGTACTTTCTCTTAACCCCATTTGTACTGGGGATTTGTCTGTGATTCTACTGGCTGGGCTGGCCTTATTGGTGGTGATCTCTGGGGGCAAATACCCTGCCATATTCTTCATAATACTACCTGCAGCTTCAACTGTATGGACTTTGTACCTTCTCTTTGTGCTTCATCAGATTCTTCCTGGTATCATACTTGACATCCATACCCCAAAACAGGCAGCGAGTGTATAACTGGCTCCCAATCAAACTGTGCCAAGTAGTAGGAACCTCATACTCTATGCTTCACTGTTGGCCCTACCAATAAAAAGAATGGGGCCCAAATGAAAATGAGACTGATCTGCATGACCATGCTACTGATGCACCACCATTATTCTGACTGCAATTCCCCTGGTGCTGAATGACACCTTTGTGCAATCATATACTGCAGATTGTTATAGTTTGCTGATTGACACATCTCAGGGAGGGACGTGTAGGTGAGGAAGAAGTAGGGCATACCAACATGTGCCATGGGGCTGTACAGATGCCAGCTCATTTGTTTGCCCTGTGGATGTTTTCTAAGCCAAGAATCTTGCCTCCATTCTCTGCAGTGCCAAGTTTCCTGGCTGCATTTTTATATTTCATTTTACAAAAACACAAGAAATTTCCCTGCGAGCGATTACATATTAATTTGTCATGGATTTATACAAATAGTGAAATGTGCAGAGTGTTTGGATTTTGGGTTGTAGCTGTGGCTGCTTGTTGGCTGCAGCATGTGCTACTTTTGCTCTTTGTTTTAACATTTTTCCATCCTTGAATGACATCACATCTGGTTTATGATGATGTCACATCTGGTCTGATGTCACCAGATGTCTTTATGGTGGCCAGCAGGGTCACGGTCTGTCCGATATGACCGAACAGGCCTTGAACACACAATTCAGAATTGCAACCCCCATCTCTCACGTGGCAGTGCCAGTCAGTACAGTAATGATACTTGATGCCAATGTGTTGTTAGGGAAGAAAAGTAACCTAGTAGGTGGCACCCCTATGAGTGGCACGGAAGGGGTTAAATGCCGTAACTGTGCAGACACTTCAGGTTCCGCAAGAGGACAGAAAAAATGCAAACGGTCTTGTTTCCTTGTGGGAACCGGCAGAACCCTTGGGTCACATACCTGAATTAACCTCTCTCAAACCAAATTCCACGCTTTTCTTGCACTCTGTATTCCTGCATTCGGCTGCTTGAGTGACTGGATCAGTCAGCACTTTTATTTTTAGAAAGTTTTAGATGGGCCTTACATGGGACAAAGCCCGACTTGTGGCCCCACCATCCGTATTTACCCCCAATACTTGTTTCTACTTCAGCTGAACTACATGCAAAGCGCACCTCCATCTTTAGTCTTTGTGGTGTGAGGTTCCTTTATCTGCACGACAAGCCCCAGCACCCACAGTCAGCCGTTGTCTATGGAGGCATTCTGGGAGTTGTAGTACATTAACAGCTATTTTCAGCAGCATTCACATTTAACGGTTCTAGATCACCCGCCATTAAATGGAAATGTTGCTGATTTGAATCCCAACCCAGCTGCAGGAGGATTCTGGGATATCAGAGTGCAGACTTCAAGTCCAGGTGTGTGTTGGTTGCTAAATACAAGGTGCGCCCAACAGATCCTGCACTGCTCAAAGTGAAAGTGTTAATGGTGCAGGTAGAGGTACGGCCCCCCTCTCAGTTACAGTTTAAACCCGGGAGGAGCAAGGTGGGTCGGGCGCAGGTCAGAGCGTGGAAAGAACATTAGCTGAGGAGGCAGAATCCATGCCAACACTTCAAGCCAAATAGCAACTTGCAGGTTTAAAGGCACAGGCCACACAGAAATGGCTCATCTGTAGTGAACAGTCTTTTCACTGCTACTCACTGCCACCTGTGCCAACCTAAATAATAATAATACACTCTCTACCAGATCAATGCCTTCTGCTCCAGTCTAGATACCAATAACAGTGCCTTCACCACCAGCTCAGTGCAACCGTCTGCAATCTGGCTACTTATAACAGTGCCCTCACCACCACCTCAGTGCCACCTTTTGCAATCTAGATACCAGTAACAGTGCCCTCACCACCAGCTCAGTGCTACCTTCTCCAATCTAGACATCAATAAAAATGCCCTCACAACCAGATCAGTGCCACCGTCTCTAATCTAGATACCAATAACAGTGCCCTCACCACCAGCTCAGTGCCACCTTCTCCAATCTAGATACCAATAAAAATGCCCTCAAAACCAGATCAGTGCCACTGTCTCTAATATAGTTACCAATAACAGTGCCCTCACCACCAGCTCAGTGCCACCTTCTCCAATCTAGATACCAATAACAGTGCCCTCACCACCAACTCAGTGTCACCTTCTCCAATCTAGATACCAATAACAGTGCCCTCACCACCAGCTTAGTGTCACCTTCTCCAATCTAGATACCAATAAAAATGCCCTCAAAACCAGATCAGTGCCACCGTCTCCAATCTAGATACCAATAACAGTGCCCTCACCACCAGCTCAGTGCCACCTGCCCCCATCTAAATAATGGTGAATCAGTTCAGCCCCAACTTGAATAAGACCCCAAGCAAATGAAATGAATTTAAAGCAGCCAAAAGTACAAAGTCAAGTATTGTTCACCTGTTCTACCTGTTGGAAGTTTGGCTGGGTTTCTAGGTTGCTGGGTGGTAGATGTGCGTTGCAGAATATAATATAGTAATAAATCTCTAATTAAAAGGCAAGAAATGTAATCAATTTTTACCCCTAATGTTGTAGATTGGTTGCGTCATGTTCTAATTCTACATTAACAACTAATTAAGGAAGTGAGGTTTACAAGTAAACTCAGGTGATTTCCCCATGTATGGTTTCCATACGATTTATATGTGTGATGGACGTGTGCTTTTTCTCCATCAGGGGATGAGATGGATTTGGAGGCCCTCGAGAGCAGTCACAGCCCTGCCCCAGACAATCTGTATGAGAGAGAAAGTTGCACAACCCGATGCCCTTCTGCTCAACAAGGACACCCGGAGAAAGTAGAACTGCTGACCCCAGATTTGAAGAGGTCACAGCCGTTGCTCATTCAGAGCCGTAAGTGGGGGTAAGTGGCAGCCTAGTGGCGCCTAGAGATTTCACATGAAATCCATCCAATGTCCAACTGGCAGCTGAATGGCGTTCATGGAAATGGCAGTTCCAAAGCAGAAAATAGTGGTTGAATATGAAACCCAAGTTGCTGAGGGTTATAAGTCCTACTATGCCTTGTCTGAGAGAAACCCAATAGAACACCCTACAACTGTAGCCTATCTCCCTGATGGGCTGCTAGCATGATTTCTAGGTGGTGAATAGTTAGAGAACACTATATATTCATGTATGATTATAAGGAAGGAAAGCCTTCTACTGGCAGCCTCCCAAACATCATTTTAGCAGAAAAAGTTGAGGCTCATTTATTAACACTGCACATGTGCACCAGTTCACCCATCACTCATCACAGAATGGCATTCACCATTGTAGCTGCAGCATAACAATCAAAGATAACGGCTCATTGGTTGCTTTGGGTAAATGCAATGGGGTTATTCTGGGTAATTAAATGAGCTCTGATGCCTTTCCCTATAGTCCATGCAGGTACCTAATTCAAACATTGTTGCCTGTTGTGCGGACTTCACCATTATAATGACTGTTGATTGAATCAGTATGACCTCTGACCTGCCTTAACTTCACCTGCTGATTGGTGTTGCCCTGACTTCCACTTTGGATTCTCACAATGCTTTTTTTGACACCTGCCTTATCAAGTGTCTGGTTTCTGTTGACCTTAGCCACCCATGTCCGACATAAGCTATGGCCCTCCAGGCTTCCCTGACGTTGCCTTCCCATGACTGATATGATGTGTGTACCCAAATGCAGGCTCTAGTACCACAGGGTCACCCACAATCCAGATAGGAAAGGATCTAAAATGTTAACCTGGGGAGATCAGGAGGCTCTAAATTAAAGCTGATGCGCTTGGGAAACTGTATGGCAGCCCCGTGCTAAATGAGTAAATGTTACTGTACCATAATCAATAAGATATTAACAATGTTTCTGCCTAACCAAGAGAGGTAACCCAATGTATTTATATGTTGCAGGAGATTACGAGATGAGGAGTCACGATCGGCATCGCTCCCTGACATCCCAAATCCATTCCCAGAGCTCTGCAATTCTTCCCCCATCTTAAATAACACCCCAAGTGGTCGCTCCCCAAAGGAAGGAGGACCTCATGTGAGTCCTTCAAGTTATAGTCTCCTCTTAAATTAATCCAGACCTGCCCTCTCATATTTTCTTAGAGGGCAAAGGCTTCAAGATGGGGCCAAGTATTTCAAATTTCAACTGAAGTTTGAAACATCTGCCCATGTATTTAGGTGCAAGCCACCTAAATTCCATTTAGAAACTACATGTAGATGCTGATGGGGCATATTGGCTACAATACTGCACCTGCCTTTCATCCAAGGGGCAGCCGTTAGTTCTATTGCTCCAACTAAAGCCCTTCATCTGTGTCTCATGACTTGTCCCTCAGGTAGTAAAGGTGTACAGCGAGGATGGCACATGCCGATCCTTAGAAGTTACAGCTGGGGCCACTGCAAGACACGTGTGTGACATGTTGGTGGAGAGGGTTCACTGTCTGAGCGATGAGAGTTGGTCTCTAATGGAGCTGCATCCCCATTTGGGGCTCGGTAAGGAGGACCTATTTTTCCTTCCATAGGGTTCAAGGGAAGGGGAATGCCTGAGGAACCTTTGTGTCTTGATGGTATGACACTCATTCTGCTACTTTACAGAGCGCTGCCTTGAAGACCACGAGTCAGTGGTAGAAGTCCAGGCCATGTGGCCAGTCGGAGGAGACAGCAACTTCATCTTCCGTAAAAATTTTGCCAAGTATGAACTGTTCCGTGGTTCCCCTGTGAGTATGGAGAATGTCTGAATGCTGATATTAGAACAGGAACCACCTAGTTGCCCTTATTGTTTGACTATCAAGCAGGTTGTGCCAAGAGACACATGAGTACTTCTGGCACAAAAGCTTAATCTCGGGCCTGCATGCTTTGGTTCCTTTTGACCAGATTAGCAGGACTTCTATATGTTCATGGGTTCAAATTACCGGAGTTTGCCATTGCAACTTATTTGCGATCAAATGAATTACAAAAGGAACCCCTCAAAACAAATGATTGTAAAATTGCCCAGAGTTCTCGTCTAAACACTTAAGCAATCTACATTACTTATTCTTCTTTTCTAGCTTTCAAGGTATTGGCAATTTTTTCAGCCGCTAATTTTCTGAAATTTAAGCAACAGTGCCACCTCCTGGCCAGTTTTGCTTGTTTTCCTGCAGAGCAACATTTAAAAAATTCCCTTCCTCTCCCTCTGAAATTTCCTGGTCAGCAGAACTGGCCAGTAGGCGGCGCTGTTGTTTTGCATTTCAATATGTTAGCTGTGTGAAAATTGCTCATATCATGAAAGCTAGAAAAAGAATGATGTATATTGCGGAAATTCTTAGATAGAGAGTTCATCTTTTACTTGTAGAGATGCAGTAGTGGTGGTGCATTTAGGGCAAGACCAGATGGGGAGATTCGGGGGAGATCTGTCGCCTGGCAACTTATCGCCGCGACGAATCTCCCCGAATAGCTAGCTAGCGCTGCGCGCTCGCTAGGCGTAAAGTCGCCTGCGCTGCAATTTTGAGCGACTTTTGAAATCGCGCCGCTGCGTGTTAACAAGCGCAGGCGACTTTACGCTTAGCGGGTGCGCAGCGCTAGCTAGCTATTCAGAGAGATTCGTTGCGGCGATAAGTCGCCAGGCGACAGATCTCCCCCGAATCTCCCCGTCTGGCCTTGCCCTAAAGCTTGCTCCATCTGTATGCCTTTTACATGTCCATTATCTATGGACCCATCTGCCTCTTGCATTGATTTCATGTGAATATTCCCATTTTGTTCACATTTTTTAACTACTTTATTTTTATTTTTTTTTGGTTGATGAACCTCTTGTTCTTTTTTTTGCCCCTGCTGTTTCCCAGTATTCTTTGTTTCCCGAAGACATGGTTGGAGGGAACCTGGAAGTCCAGAAAGGTCTCACGCACTCGGAGCTCATACAGGTAACAATATAGGGTTTTCCAGCAATGTGTATGGTACATCTTGTACCAGACGGGTCACACGTATTAAATGTGGCATTTCCACGTCTCAGCTGATACCTCAGAAGTCTGACACAGTGATTAGCTCTGCCAGTGCTGAAAACCCGAGACGCACTGTACTGATTAGCCATACGAAATATCAGTCTCAACAGTTTAGGGTTACAGAGCTTCATCAAGTCCAGCATTTGGCCGGCCACTTTACAAAGCCTAGGTCCACCCCACCATTCAGATCGGAGCTACTGTCAGTGCCAAACTGATTATATTTCCCTGCAGAACTTCCTGAATTCGGGCAGCTGGCCAGAGATCCAGGGCTACTTGCACATGAAGGAAAGTGGACGCAAGGTCTGGAAGCGCTTTTTCTTTTTTCTGCGGCGGTCGGGTCTTTATTACTCTACAAAAGGAACCTCCAAGGTGAGCCATAGAGTGTGTGCTGGTCAGAACTCTTCCACCGGCTCCTTTTCCATTAAATATACAAGTATGTAATTTATTATCCAGTATGTAATCTATTATTGTGCAAAAAGCTTGCAAATCATTGATATTTCTGATTGGCGTTAATAAGCAAACATTGTACCTACAACCCACATTGAAGGTAAAACCTTCTCATTGTGTTTTTGCAGTGTCTACATTTATTTGACCAGTGCTATAAGTGAAAGTCTACGGGTCCTTTTGCAGAACCCAAATGGATTTTTTCCCAACACCCCCTTTCCCAGGCAACCCTTTGCATACACTGTTTGTAGCACTGTTAAGCTTTCCTTCCCAACCCTCAACTGACCATGTAAGGAAATGTCCATTAAACACAAACCAGCTCCTCTTGAAGCTTCTGCATCTTTTCCTTCTTATGTTACACCATGGGCCACAGTGAAAATCCTTGCACGACTGTCTGGCTGTTGTGCACAATCACTTTCTTATATCATGCAGTGGGGGCCCTGGGCAGTCCAGTAAGGAGAATTGAGGGGCAGTGGGTTCTAGGATGGGGTAGGTGCAATAAAAACAAATGTTGGTAAGTGTGATTATAGCTGAATCTCTTCTTACAGGATCCCAGACATTTGCAGTATTTTGCTGATGTGAATGAATTCAACCTTTACTGCTTGACCCAGGGCAAGAAGATGTACAGTGCCCCCACTGAGTTTGGCTTCTGTTTAAAGGTAAGTGTCATGTACCTTTTCTCCCATTCTGTGCCCGCACATTCTATCTTTATGTCATGGATTTTTTGTTCCACATTGAATAGTCTTCATGCTATAGGAGGCCCTGGGCAATGACTTGGTCCTCCAATGGATTTTTAGGGGCCTCCAGTCTGTTCAAACTCTCCACAGTCTTCTTTGTATGACATCAACAAATAATTGATTGAGCAGCTATGGACAGTCTTAGATTTTCTTCTCCCCACCATAGACTTCTTTGTATACCATAAGCAAATAATTGTACACTCCTAGATCTTTCATGCAATAGGAGGCCCTGGGACATGAGTTGCTCCTCCAAGGGGTTTTGATGGACCTCTGGTCTGTTCAAACTCTCCACAGTCTTCTTTGTATGACATCAACAAATAATTGATTGAGCAGCTATGGACAGTCTTAGATTTTCTTCTCCCCACAGCCTCTAAAGATGCGCAGTGGCACAAAAGGACTGAAAATTCTGTGCACAGAAGATGAGCAGGCGAAGACCTGCTGGCTCACTGCAATACGTCTATTTAAGGTAAGAAGTGGAGGGTACAGGCATCTGAAATCCAGAACTTTATGGTTCCACCAACATATCTTTTACTCTCTACACACGCATCCCATAGCTCCAGAATATCCCAGGCACTGTGTTTGTTAGTTTATCTCATAGACTGTATTCCCTGATATATCTCAATTGCTGTGTGCACAAACCTGGCCCATATATTGTAAACACCAATAGAGTATGCTCTACTTTATTCCATATATTGCATGCCACATATACCCAATATTTACCATAAATGCACAGTATTCTCTCGTTATCTTTCAATAGTATGGAGCCCAGCTGTATAAGAATTACCAGATATCTAAGCGTAACCCTCCGTCGTGGGGTGAGCCAACCAAACAGGTAATCTCTCCTATTGCATATCAAGGGTTTGGGGATAATTACTTGTATAGATACTGTCTAGCAAATTATAAAATAAAATTATTCATCGGTACATGTGGAAGGCCATTGGCTGACAAATGGTCTGTCAAATCAATGCAGCGGCAATCCATGTGCAGGACATCATCCCACCCCTGTATCGACCAATCAGAGCACAAATAATAATTCTGTATGACTCTGAGAATGAATGAGTATAGCATTAACAATATATCCCAATGTTTGTGCTCCTTACAGCGCAGCGCCTCCGATAGCACATTGGTCCCCATGGACTTCTCAGGCTGCACTGGGAGAGTCATAGAGAACCCCCTGGAGGCCTTGTCTGTGGCTTTGGAAGAGGCTCAGTCCTGGAGGGTGAGTGATTTGCATTATTTAAAATTAACAAATTGTCAATATATCCTTTAGTTGTTCTTGCCATTTGCATAGAAAGGAAAGACCCCAAAAAGTAAGCATTTCCATTGGTAGACTTAAGGGGTCATTTACCTATGCCAAAACCTACTTTGAATCCCATTCCAGACTTGGTGGCCATCTCTTGAAAGAAGAGTTTGTTAGTGCTTTATCCATGGGGAGTGGCGGACATTAACTTACATAACAATCCAAATACAGGGCAGAACAGGGGGAACATCAAGCAGCAACACAGAGCTAGATCTTGCAAAGAAGTCCTAGGGATGAAAATTAGAGGATATAAGCAACCACCAGGATATTTTCTCATTTCCCAACAGTCTAGTCCAGGGGTCCCCAACCTTTTTTGCTTGTGAGCCACATTTAAATTTAGAAAAGAGTTGGAGAGCAACGCAAGCATGAAAAAGTCCATGTGGATGTCAAATAAGAGCTCTGATTGGCTGTTTGGTAGCCCCTATATGGACTGGCAGCTACAGGAGAGAATGTTTGGCAGGACATCTGTTTTTTATACAACCAAAACTTGTATCTAAGCCAGTAATTCAAAAATAAGCTCCTGCTTTGAGGCCACTGGGAGCAACATCCAAGGGGTTGGAGAGCAACATGTTACTCATGAGCTACTGGTTGGGGATCACTGGTCTAGTCCAACACTGCTTCAACCTCTGGATGCGCTCATGAATTCTGTAAAGAACCTTCTAGTTGCTTTAACATTAAAGTCTATAGAAACTTTGTAAAGTTCTGGAAAAACCTACTTGGGAGTCCTCAAGTTTGATAAAATTTGAGTGATAATTGAGAAATCCCTAAAAATGCATGAACTTCACCGTGACATTTCTCATGTGCTAGATTCGGTGAGAAAACACTGCAATCATTTTTGGATTAGCATTCCATATACAAATTGCCATTAAATGTCAGTGCCCTAACCTTAGACTGTGTTTAAACAGTCCGAGACCAAAGGGATTATTAGCAGCAGAAGGCAATAATACAATAAATGTAATAAGCTAAAGGGGAAGTAAAGCTTTTGCACCCTTACATGAATTGCAGAATTGCCCAAGATGAAGTAATATTTTTAACATAGACAACAGGGATTATTTCTGTAGTATGGTATTTAAAGCTGTATGTAACTGTTTTGTAATTTGAAATTGTTTTCATACAGAAGAAAACAACTCACCGTTACAGTCTGCCCACGCCATGTCAGGCCACCCCACCCAACAGTACAGGTAGGTCTGCAAACCACCGAAGGTACACCAGGTGACATCCACTGTGCTTCTAAAAGCTTGCAAATATTTTTTAACTCATTTTCTAACATTTTAGGTATTCACAAAAGTCAAGCCTGGTACCATGGGCGCCTATCCAGAGATGAGACTCAGCGGCTAATAATTCAGCAAGGGATGGTGGACGGGTGAGTAGCTGCCAAGTCAAAGTCATATCTGTTCTTCTGAAGAGGAGATGGTATTGGGAAAGGTTAGACATCATAAAGATTGAGAGAAATGTTACATAGCCAAGGAGAACTTTATAGCAATATCATAGAAGCCACTGAGGTTAAAGACAATTGTAAAACATTTTTTGGGTGTATGGGAAGGGTTGGACTGGACCTCTTCTTGGGCACACAAGAGAATGTGATGTCTGGGCCCCACTGTCACAAGTACTGGAAGGAAAGCCTGTTAAAACATATTTCTGTGATTTATATAATAAAGAACGGTTGCTGAATTGTTCTAAAGAGGGGACAACCAGGAGATTCCCTGGTACCAGGCAGGCCAGTCTGAACTACTAAATGTATAAATGAGAAGAATCTACTGACAGAGTTTCAGGTGGAAGAAGTGTATTTATGTTTCCATTTCTCTTTCATCCATTACATATTCTTGCTTCCTACAGAGTTTTCCTGGTACGGGAAAGTACGAGAAATGCCAAAGGGTTTGTCTTGTCTTTGTGCCACTTGCAGAAGATCAAACACTACCTAATCTTACCGGTACGTGGCAGTGAATAAAACCCAATATGAACGAAAGAATCCTAACATTATCCAAAGCAAATTTAATTTTATGAATGATTTCTTCTACTTTTTATTTTGCACTGATAAGCTTTTATGATGCCACCTCTAGTCAATAGTCCTCTCTTGTGTAAATGTTCATGACACAGCAACATTTTATTCTTGCAAAACATCCCTTCTATTGCCCTCCTTATCACAAAATGGCCTGCAAGAATGACAGACTTTCTTTCTTATTGCCCATTGCTCTATTCATTTGCGTACAATTCTTTCTCAACCTTTCACAACATACTTGAATCATTGTCTGACGCCAAGTTCTTGTGATGATTTGCATCCATGGAATAACAAATGGGTTGTAGAGTAGGTCAACCTTCTTACATTTACTTTGTGTTTACATTGTACTGTCGGATCCCCATTTAATGTTTTATTTATTGCCTTGATTTTAGTGTGAGGAAGAAGGCAGGCCTTATTATTCAATGGACGATGGAGAGACCAAATTTATTGATCTCATCCAATTGGTTGAGTTCCATCAGATCAACAGAGGAATCCTGCCGTGCACTCTTAAACACTACTGTACCAGCGTGGCACTGTGACAGGGATCTTGGCTGGAGTCTCTGAAGAAGACAATTGGGAAGCCACAGATTGGGATGCCTGTTCCATATTAACTAGTATCAATGAGATACAATAGAGTATTTTGGATGGTTTGATCCAACAGGGGACTAGTAACTTGCATAGCCAGCATTAAGACACAAATGCTTCCTTCAAGTGATAAAAACAAGATACCGACCCAAGGACTGATGTGTAGGAGAAGAAACCCAATAAGCTACATTTTTTAATTCTATGCTGGTGCAAATACTTCAGATGACTGTCATGACAGCCAAGGAGACAGATTCCAAAGAAAGACTGATTTCCCCTTTTATATGGAGGCCCACTAACAGATGCGGAAGGCTGGGACATGGAAAAGCCACAGTGGTGCGGCTGTTGCACAGAGCCCTGTACTGTAAATATCAATGCGGCCAGTTGACGGTCAGATATTTTATACGGTAAATCCTTACTATATATATTTTTTTGACATCTATTTTTTTGCTTATTTTTGTACAAAACACTCTAACCTCAATCTGCTTATGGAGAGAACATTTTATTTATATCTACCCAGACGTGACACACAATAAAAAGACAGGAACAAACTGCACTACCCAAACGTTTGTCTCATGTGTCTCGTAATTTCTGCATGCTGGGACTTTCCTGACCAGTTGCTCCTCTGGAAATTGAGATTCGTATTAGCCTCCGGTTTCTCATGCATTCTACAGAAGGGCATAATAATGACATGAAAATCCATCAACTTCATTCACAGAACATTCAACCTGATTTCACTTGATATATTAAATTATTGGCCGTTATTCTTCCACTTCCTATCCAACATCTCTGTAGATGCAGTGGGGTTCTGCACAGGTCCTTTGTATTGCTTAAGGTCATGAGCATCTCATATTGTCCAACAGTAACATGCACAGTGAGCTATATCTGTATGGACAAGCGCAGATAGAAAAGATCCATTTGACTGGAGAATATGAAGGGGTGACAATTAGAGTAGGTGCTCAAAGATTAACAATCCAAATAAAAACCACTCTCATTCATTAGGCTTTTCAGTCTACTTCAATAGACCCTTTATGGTTTCAGTTTTAATCTTTGACTAATTGCATTTTCTATCTCTGATATTTTAAGGTACAGAAGGTACAATAAAAATTATATATGTCACCAAGGAGTTCCATGACCATATCCAAGTGCTTTTATACAAGTCATGGACCCAACATGGGCTACATCACTAAGCACCTATTCCACAGTGAATAATGCACCCCTATCGTACAGTATAGGGATCTTATAAGTCACTGAGGAATTCCATGACCATATAAAAGCCCAAGGCCTATGGTGCCATCCGGGCATGCTGGGCTTTAAGGGGGTGGAGCTTGTAATAGAAGGGGTTATTGTATTTGCTACTACTGTGGTTTTGTCCCAAAGGCATTCTTGTAAATATGAGTAAACCCTACTTGTCAATGGCTTGCTTCCGACATTAATGGTTAGCCTGACCCATGACTCTTGCCAAGAAATGTGCCCTGGCCCGTTTTACCAGCTTTAACCGAAGGTCAACTTAACCTGCTACACTTCCCACCTAGTAGTGGCACTTTCATTGCTGTTATTTATTATTGTGGAAGTCCCCCCCCCCCCCCCCCCCCGTAACATTGACCTGATCAGAATATTTGCCATAAAGTGAGGCATAACTACTGCTTTGGGAGAGAAAGAAAGGAAGCCTAATCATGTTCATCATTCAAGACCATCTTTGTTTCCCAACTTAGTTTGCTTTTCCATCTTTGTGTATTGATTCAAATAATAACAATTCACAAAGGAATGACACTAAAAAAGTAGGCAATGGATCAACGTGCTGATGAAACAAGTGAATAATCCTTTGTGAGAATCTGTTGCTCTGAGGCTGCCAGGCAATAAAAATGAGCTGGGCCCGGGGCTTGTATATTAGATCCATCAATAAGGAGAGCAGTCTGTTGAAGTTGCCCAAGGAAAACACAAAGCTCTATTCCTTTTATAGTAAAGGCGTCTGGGGCTCTCCAGCTCCTGTGCAGATAATATTTAGATCCTGATGGCATTTACAACGTGCCTACAGTAGTTGTCTTGGAAAGCCCAATTATTTAGTTTATTGTGGAGCCCTACGATTTCCAAAAGTGGCCCTTATAAAGGGAAACTTTCTGTCTCTTCCTCAGTTGTCATTGGCCTAGTTGGCTACGTGTTGTCTGTGACAAGATAATCCTCTAATCTCCACTGTCTGGAGTATGACAAAATGATTACAAAATCCAATCAGGACCCAGCATTATAAATATAAGCATGGAGGAGAGAGGCATCATATAAAGTGCAAGAATCCCTTCTCCTGAGTCCAAACTTCATTCCCCGTCTCTGTAGCCTCTAATGGAGCTTCGGTTTGTGCTGATAAGGGGGTGCTCTTCAGGGATTGGCTTGGCTCTGGCTGTGAAGTTGGCCAACGATGAGCAGAAACGTTTCAAGGGTAAGTCGCAACAGTGCAGGGTAGTGATGGCAGAGCAGCATGGCACCAGTAATAATTTATTTGTTTGCCCTTTATTTGTCTGGAATATGTATATGGTTGCCATACTGCACACATGGAGGCACAACAGCATTTTTATTATTTTGCTGCTCTCCAGGATTTTCACAGAAACAGTTCTGTGACAGTTTCAGCCATGTCTAAACCTTGATTTTCTGCATAACATTATTAGCCATGGCGTTGGCCCTGTGCAATTATTTACCGCCCATGCGTAACTTTAAGCATTGATGCTCAGTTAAAGGGCAGCTCAGCCTCTCCCAAATAAATAATGAAAAATAATAATGATGTGACTATGAGGTCATAGCGTCTCTGAGATGAAAGCCGATTGATCCCACTAAAAAGATTATCCTTACACGCAAGGCCTCTGATAATATCTATGAACAAAGGAGCTCATTGACCTGTATATCCAGTTCTGCGCTTCATCATCAATACTCATTGCAACTACAACTGGTTAATAGCTGTGTGCAACAGGCACTACTAACTGCTTGAGAACTCTCCAACTTTGTATCAGCCATTACTGACACCTAATGGTGCCTATTGAAATTGCAGTGCAGATTCACACCCTCAAATACAAAAGCTGCGACCAATGCCAGGGTTAGGAACCCCCAACTTAGTTGGCCCAAGTTAGACACACCATGTTTAAAATCTATTCTAACAATTGTACATGGATACAGAAAGAACAGAACCAACTCAATAGAGTCAAAAAGGAGCAATTGCTTATTTAAATAATAAAAATGGTGGCATGCCTTGACAGGGTTATCCCGTATCTGCACTACAAATGTAGGTTCCCTATTGTGAGTGTAATATAGGATATAGGGTAATCCAACTGAAATTCCTTGGTTCCTTCTCGCAGCCAAGCACAGGTTGGGCATGAACTCAATTGGCTGCAAGTGAGGATTAAGGTTTTAAATCTACTAAAGAACTAACAATTAATTCTTCTATTAAAGCGAACCCCACCCAAGTTTCCAATATGAATTCAAACTGCACTTGTTATTTTCCATGTATTATTAAGGAGTGCTGCTGTGTGATGTAACAGATACATAGGGCCCTACACTAATCTGTGCCGGATACAAGTTGTTCCTTTTCATACCTGTCTCCTGTCCTATAGTCATTGCCAACAATGCGGAACCTGACGAAGAGAAGACCCTTGGAAGAAGCGGCAGGAGATACACTCAATGACACTCTAGAGATTAAGAAGCTGGAAATATGAAGTGAAAGCTCCATCAGGGAATGTGTGGAAGCCTCCCCAGACTGCATGTGGACATTCTCAGTGAGTGGCGTGTGGCCCCCAAGCCTGACTATACAGAGTCTGTGGCAGTAAAACCAACCAACACTTACAATTCAAGTCTTCTTCACAACTAATCGTCATAATTAAACTTCCTAGTGCTCCATGCTTGTCTGGGTTTCCTCATATGTAGCACCATATAACTACTACTACTACTGTCTAGGATCTTGCTAGAGCTCATCAGAACAAAGATGTTGGCCCATGGTTTCTGTGAGGTGGCACTGGGTTAAATTAATTATAGAAGAACCAGATTGACAGATGGGCATTCTTCTTGTTAGAGGAAGAGGGGGTTATTAAAAGACAGTATTTTGATGCATTTGTAGATACATTTTCCTTGAGGCTGGTTGCACAAACTGGAAAATAGGGAGGGGTATTGAGATTTATGTGTCTGGGGTGCTTAACAATTTAGAAGTTCTTTAGTTTTCCATTGCTCCCCACTCTCAATAATGTATCCATGCATGATACTTGTGTGCCCGACACTACATCTCATCCAGGGCATGGGAGGCAAGACTATTTGTACAGACTGGAGTCACACCCCCCCCCTTCTCTATGTTGTTCAGGTTAGTCTTCCATCAGTGGTAGCTACCACCACCATACTTCACCCCAAGTATGCTGATTTTGATATGTACCACACATATTAGTCTGAACTTTGGCCAAAACTCTTTATTGGTTTCATCTGTCCATAAAACCTCATTTCATATTGCAGTTGGGTTGCTCTGATGCTTTCTGGGGAAACTCCAAATGTCAGCAATGGTTTCTTTTGTAGCTCCCTACATGCAACAAAGCCCTTGATATGGTTGACCCATAACTATAGAGATGTGAGGTGGTGGTAGCAACTTGCATTGGACCTACTATTTATCATCCGAGTCTAGCCGTTTAGAGACCTCACAACTTGTGTCACTCACTGACACTATGCGGAGGACACAAGTTCTAAATATGTTTAAAATGTTCCAGTTTGGCAAATACATTACACTGACCAAGTATAATTAACTATTAAGAAGAAGAATGTCATCTATTTGTCTCAACCATTGTCTCTATTTTTGTTATAGTTAATAACGCAGGTATGGGGTTAATTGGACCCATAGAATGCCAGTCCAATGACGATATGAAAGGAGTCTTTGAAACCAATTTATTTGGGGTGGTTAGAATGATCAAGGAGGTCCTGCCTGACATGAAGAGAAGAAGAAAAGGACACATTGATCAGCAGTGTGATGGGTCTCTGAGGTCAGAAATCAACCTGGTAACACCAAACAAAGATAATAAACCAAGGAAAATGTCTCAGTGCAGGATTTTACCATTACATTTTTTTGTTTTTTTTTTAAGTTATGACACATGGAATATCATGTACTAGGAAACGTGTGTATATGTATTGGTGATACCACACTATTTCTACGGATATCAGCAATACTGACACCACTTCTTGTACAAAACCTGAGCCCTACTATACATTTAGATGCTGCAAATTTAAAGTTTTAATGAGGAATAAATAATATGATTTTTACTATACAATACTCATTATTTACCATGACAATAACCCCAATAAGAAGAAGTACTGTGTGAGAACAGAGAGAGATCTTGTGCAGATCAAAAGTTATGTCTGAGTTGTTCTTGGCTATTAGGAGATTATGTAGGGTGGTGCCAGTATATTAAAGTGAATGGGCAGGGAGTGGCATAGAGGGGGAGGTGGGTTGAGGACCAATTCAATTTTGTCCATGTTTATTTTTAATCAAGTAGAGGACATACATGCAGTCTGGGACTCAAGCTAAATTTGAGGGCAGGTCTGGAGTGGAGATGTAGCATCCTCAACATATAAATGCTACTGTAGATAACGCGCCACAGCTCAACAAATAGCTCCACCAGCGAAGGTCACAAGTCAGATACCAAGGAAGAATTAGAATGACCTGTCGGTGTGTGTTTGTCAGTGGTTTGCATTGTGACATGTGTGTATATAAAGGTTTCACTGACTTGTCACAACAACAAAGAGCAACCAGACATGATATAACCGCCAGCAGTGACATTTACCCTCGATTACGCAACTACAGCCAAAGTGCCACCATCTAAACCCGCTACACCTTCCTGTTTATTCATTTGTCATTTTGTATAAGTGCTATTATTCTTTTGCCACAGTTTTAACTGACCCCAAGCAAAACACACTGAGATCAAATGCACATGTATAGTCCACCGGGGAGTCTCTAGCTGTCTGACACCTGTGACTGTTAGTGGGATTCTGTGAAAATCTTGATAACAGCAGGTGCAAAGTGTGCAAACACTCTAATAAGCAACCAGCATTTACAGGTTAACCACATCTGACTGACTACTATGGATTACTAGACCCGGGCCAATGTCAAGGCTCTTTCCTCAATAGCATATACATTGGTGTATTTACTTTATATTGATGCACCAAATCGGTATTCAGTTTTTTCGAAAGTGTAACCTTAAAAGTTATGTGAATTTTGCTGGGGTGCAGGTTCAGCTGCAATACATGATCAGCTAGGAGAGATAAGAAGTGAAAACCAGATCCCTCATATGAGCCTAGCGTACACACCATAAACCCGAGCAGTTCACCCATGTATCCCGTGTGTATTGCAGTCTCACTCTTGTAGAACCAGGTCCAGTGGTGAGTGAGTTTGAGCTGAAAGTTAACAAGGAAGCCACACGTGGAGATTACTCCAAAACTGACTCTGAGACAGCCTAGATGTTTACCAACTTTTACTTGAAGAACACCAAGGTTATCTTTTCCAGTTTGGGACAGACTCCAGAAGAAGTTGCAGAGGTAAGAACCATTGGACACATTCAGTTTGAGAAGAGAACGGACACGGGTTAGTAAGTAGTGAGTTGGGAGGAGGCAGAGGTCACCTCCATTAGAAAAGATTAGCAGAAAAGGCACGTTCCTGTTAAATTTGGAACATCACTGTCCCTTGAAGTGCAATTCCTGTAAGATATATTGAATATGTTGCAAGTTTGAAGCATCACATCTGAAATAATAGTGGATAACCAATCAATAATCAAAAAACATAATTATACAGGATGAAATAGATATGTCAGGGTTAAATGTTTGACTTTAATTTTTTGTAGAAGGTTCTTCGTGTCATCACGATGGAAGAACCTCCGTTTCGGCACCAGACCGATCAGGTTTACAGCACTGAAATATGCTGACCCTAGTGGAGAGCTTGTGAATGACAGTTTCTACAAATTAGTCTTCCACCACGATACCCTCATGCAAGCTAGCCTCCATGCAATAAAGTTCATACGCTGGAAAGCCAACAAAGTCCAAGAAGGAGCAAAGATGCTGGGTATGGATATTCAATAGTCTCTCCCATGGGATAATCTAACAAGCCAGAAACTTAAAGCATCATCAGCCTGGTCCATACCTGAAACTTGGCATATCAGATACCTACAGATGGAGCAGATTTGTAGTGACATGACATAGGGCACATGTCTGGTTTGCTCAATCTGTATTTATCTCTCTGCACCTTCTGAGCACAATGAAGTTAAACAAGGAAATAAGGGAGATATCTGTAACACCCACACATTTGCCTTTCTCTAAAAAACATTCATATTTTTTCAGAAACTCCCGAAAGGGCTTTTATAAATTAAATTGATAGCACGCTAAAGGTTTTCCAGAAAGTGCACTCATCGTGCCAGGAAAACGGCTGTGTTCTGGTTTTGCATCAGCCAATGTACATTTTATGAAAAAGGGTTTTGTCCCATGGCAAATGGAGAGGGGAACTTACTGAAATACAACCTGAGAGCTGTGAGTTTCACTTCCCATTTCCAACCCTAAAATATCAACTCTTAAGGCCCTGGGGAGACAACTTGACATAACATTACTCCTGTTACAACTGGAGATATCTGCAGGCACCTGTAGAAGTTAGCCTTTTCAGTTTGGGGTGTCATTGCACTTTTAGTACTTGGGAATGGACGCTGAAAACTGTAAAAATTGGGCCAAGAAACATAGAAACCTATAGGCCTGAAAGGTTCTAACTAAATTTATGACTTAGGTCTATCAATGCTCTTGTTCCACCCTGTGGGTGCTTTAAGGATGGCAAAGAATTGAACTTCTCAATACACTACTGATGGGCTCTTCTTCATAGTATCTCTGAACTGAGCTCGGTTGGACATGCCACAGTCTTTTTAATAAACTATGGGTAACCCCTTTAACCCCCCTCAAAAAAAGAACGTTGTTTAGGTAGTGAACAACAAAGAAGTCTTCATTTAAGTACATGTTTGGTGGATTATTCCAGGGGATACCTGCTTGCGATGTATGCAATCCATGCTTTGCCTATTAAGGATGGTATTATTAGATACCTAAGTTTAACAACTTTACTTGACCATTAATCGACATACACTGAGGATTATGGAAGTTCACCTAATTTTATAATTACAGCTGAACAGCCAATGGGCATATACAGTATGGAGCATTTGAGAAATTGAAGTTTAAACCACACAAAACCTTTATTGTTCTTAACCTAAAAATGACAAAAAAAAACAAACCATGAGATTAAGAGAATATACACATCAAATGCTACATTAAAGGGGCAGTAAGTGCCTATCACCTCATCTTTTCGGCATCAGCAAAATAAATATGTTTATAAAAAATATTGTTTCTAGACAAATTTCATATTTTTGTAATTATAAATCACTAATCTATCATTGTTTTGACACTTCCTACTTCCTGCTCCCTTTTTTTCTGGAATTGGCTAATTTGATCTAAATACAAATCTGAGTAACCAACCCCATGAATTTCCCCCTTTGATGTGTTTTGGTTTATAGATAAGCAGAAGTCAATAAATAGTTTTCAGTGGGGTTTAAAATGACCTGTCCCTCATCCTTACAGTTGCTTGCAAGAACCACAGGAGGTTGGAAAGTGAAAGTAATTTTAGTTTTTAATTTCCTCCTTAAGAATTAAAAAATATGATATTCTTATATGAGGCATTACACGTCCTATAAACCAAAGTGAGGTTGAAAAAGGGGCTGTCCCTTTAACCAGTCTGTTACCCAGTAGTTCAAACTTTGGTCATTCTGTGTTGTACATCAGAAGAGTGCTGAGCAACTGAGTCTACAAGGTAAAACCTGGCTTTCGACAGAAATATCCAGTGATAACTACACAAATCATGTACATAAAGATCTTCAACAGATAAACACAACTGTGCTGAAGCTACAGAATTTCTACAATATTGGCTCAATATATCTATTTCCATAGATTACCATTTAGAAAGCCCCACAGGGGAACAAGCTGAAAACCAGGAGTACAATGAGGTGGTACTACACCAATAGCCATTGCAGATTTATTGTGTAATGCCATTCACATTTGTAGGTGGCTCTAAGTGCATTACAAATTCCTTTACAACATGGTTCCTTGATAGTGGTTACCATAGAGAGGTCCAGTACAATGGATGTGTTTTTGTGGGTGGTGGTAGTGGGCTTTGAAGTTCAGAAGGCCAATCAGGATGAGGTGAGTTTTGTAGGAATGCTAATTTTCTGTTGGATATCTGTAAAACTAGACCAAGCTGGCCACATTTTATGTATATGTAACAATGATATGAGCTTAAAGGGACCCTGATATCCATCTGGTGGAAGAAACATAGAAGTCAAGTCTATAAACTGAGCTGCTTGGAATGGTGAAAAACAAGCCTGTTTCCACAACCAGTTTATCATTGTTAAGGAGTATATATATCAAAGACCAAAAACAAATATGTTATTTCATCCCTAGACGGTGCTCTCCCCGGGCAATGTGAGATGAGAATTCGTAACGATCCTGGCTGCGATATCCACACATGTTGCACTCAAAGGGGTCTCGGAATCCATGACATCCCATGTGGATAGTAAACATGACATAATCCAGGAATAGGACACAGCAGTGGTCACAGCGGTACACTCCTAGGGGGCAGCCTTCCTTGCTGAGCACCCTAATGGGGTCTCGCTGGAACTGCCCAGTTGGCTTGATGTTTTCACAGACTCTAGACATCTGTTTGGGTTGCTCAACTACACTGCTGGATCGCATAGTAGTAGCTGTTAGATTTGGTGGATAGGCGGACCTTTCTTCATGACTGCTATCCGTATCAGAGTCCTGAGCGCTGGTGATAGGGGAACGAACCCTTTCTGACACTAACCTCTTCTCTTTTATGAGCTGTCCAGAGACATGGCCATTAGGTATCTCCACACGTGTTAGAGGCACTGGGTACAGGCTACTAATAACAGACACCATTTCAGCAGTGGGAATGGGTGGTGTGTGCACCATAGGACGTAAGACTTCAGGGTTCACATAAGGCATGGTACCTCCCATATTTTGTTCCATTATTCTTGCTGCCATCATGTCGTGCTCCTTATCATACAAGTAACCATTGTATGAAATTTCAAAGCATGGTTGCTTCTCTCCTGGGAACACATAGAGCCATACTGCATTAATATTCACATACATGAAAGCATAAGAACTAACAGCACAGTTATGACATATTTATGAACTTGATACCTTCTTGCTTCACCTTATTTCATTGGTAGTTATATGGACCCCTTTATTTTGTGTCCTTATTTCCATTTAGTTTGCTTCCATTAGCTACTATGTAGGTTTATTGAATCAGGTGGCAGTTTCACGCTTGCATGAGATGTCATTGTTCTCTCCAGCCCCAAAAGGCCTTTATAAATACAGTTTCACAGTACTTCAGTAGTCTTACAGAACATATGGACCTAGCGGGCAGAGACATACTGTGAGTGGTCATTTATTACTGCCCCTGCTGCAAGTGCAAAAGCGTTGATCGCTCGTGGACTTATGGCCGGGGTTGTGCTTCACCACAAGTTAGGGGATGAGTAGAGAATGACTATCCATGCAAAATGATTGTGTTACTCAGTAGTTAAACGTGAGTTCTGCATAGAACCAGATTGCTATCTACAAAGGCCTGAGTTGGCACACTTTCAGTCCTGTGAGTCACCGTAGAACTGAATCCCATGGCTCACTCTTGACTGACTGCCTCATCTGATACAGTACAGCTACGCCCTCTCACTCTTAAGAGACCGGAGCATCCCTCAGCAGGTAGAAATGAATCATCGTGTGAACAAGCTCCTTTTCCTCAGGAACAATCACTAAAGGTAAGAAACTGATTAGAGTGGCGAAAACACATATCTGCTTTATCGGAATTCATGTTTTTCATCAGTCAGCCGCTCAGTAGGGCCACGTATAGATGAACCTTCCACGAGACGAAAAACACTGTCATTTATTCCTAACGTAATGAAGTATCAAGGAATCAGAGTTTCCACCCACCCATTCTCCACCATCAATGACATATGTATAAAGTTTTAAAATGTTCTTTACGACTTGTCGCCTATCCCCCAAGAACCTAGTATTATTTGCTCAGAGATGGTGGGGGCAATTGAAATCATCATGGATTAAAAAAATCACTGAGGGCAAAAGCCAGTAGACTGATCCCAGCAAACCATTGTCATTGAGGTTCTAAAATATTGTCTTTCTCTGGATTTCCATCTCTGATATCCATTCATCATTTTATATATACGTGTATCAAAATAAATTAGATTGTCCCTACCACCAATATTTTGTGGGCCCTTCTGGAAGTAGAGAAATGGGTTTGCCAAAAAATATAACAAGTCAGATATAAAAAGCCAAACTTTTACCTGATAAAAATACACACAAACACAACCAGTCAGGAAGGGGATCCGCCAGTTTGGTGTTGCTGGTGGAGTAATGATATTATTATTATATTAATATTCATAATCAATGTAAGTGGAGGGGGAACCATGGGTTGGAGACCATTCAGCGCTCAAGGCTGGTTTAACCCATCACTGAGCAGTTTTCAACCATTCATTTGTCACTCATATACCTGAATGGCTGCAAAACTTTCCATCTTCATTGCAAATGAAAGTAACAGCTTGATGCACAAAACAACAATTATTGACGTTGTTTCTTGAGTACACAGCTCCATAGTCTCCAGTCTTCTACAACTCTTCCAACTAAGGAAAGTAGGTTCCATTCAACATATGTATATCTATATATGTTTACACTAGGGTATTTTAAATACATTAGGGCTAATTTACTACATGATATCAATTTACAGAATTACCAAGTATTGAGGGAGGAGCGACACTCTTGTTGACTGGAACAAATCAATATCAACTCATCTCTTGTACAATGGCTACTCGCTGTTAACAGACATAAAGTGGGCAGCCAATCCTGTAAAGTAACCAGGACAGTATAAATTTCTGAATGGTTGCTAAGGGTTATTATTTGGATCAGTTCCTCCCATACATTGTGTCCAACAAATATCAACCTATACCATAAACGTACCGAATCTGCAATAGGTTGCTCGAGATAGTGAGTCAATTTCAGTTACAGCTCAATCTGTCGCTGTCAGCAAATGCGTTTCCCACCTCTCTTTAAATAGTGAGTCAGCAATGTGGGGAGAAATATTTAATGAACACCGTTCTTCACCTCCCTCGTTCTCATAGTTTTATCCCCCTCCACATAGTTTGGTGATGATTCTCTAGCCACACACATTTTCAAGAATTATTGCAGCTATTTCTACAGACGGGCTACATTCCTTCTCCAGATAAGACAGTTGTTCATCTTTATTATCCATCAATAATACATAGTATATAGCTGCTTTTGTTTCATTTCAATGAAGGGACAAATCCAGACAGTGTTGGACTACTAGGATCCAGGAAAACTCCCGGTGGGCCAAGGTGGGTCTCTTGCTTCTATTTCATGGTCATTCCATATTTATTTATGGGAACATAGAGGTTAATTGATGGAGGGATAGAGTATAGTATGCAGAGAAAGAGACTAGGAGAATAAAGAGGCTGAGTGAGGAAATGAGGTATTATAGTTTGGAAAGTGGGCCCTCAATCTAAAGTCTTCTGGTGGGCACCTGTCATCCCAGTCTGACAATGAATCCGGAGGTCAAACAGACCAGTTTCTAAAGTTTTTAGTAATGAGGTTAAGTCATCAAAAGTGATGTGTAGTAGCATTTAGGCGACTCCATTCAAAGGGAGCACTCTTAGGATGAGGGGCATATTCAATAGGGTGATTTAGTTTACAATGGGACACAAATGCTAAAGTGCAATGGGGCATTTCCATTTTAAAAAGCCCCCTTTACCTACACTTTCAGTTAATGTTTATGACTAACCCCCCTGCCTTGTATCTCTTTTGTCAAGTGCTTCATAATTTTTTCTGCCCTCTGTTTTCTTGCATTAACCATACGTTGACAAATGAAAAGACATTCATTCAAATAATGGTGCCCTTTGTGCTCACTCCCTTCCCATGATGTGCAAACCTGAAACAGAAACAGCTGATTCATCTCGCAAACCTCAAGTTTTGGGACCTGTGAGATCACAACAGCGTTTTGAAGTCACCCCTTCAAAATATGAGATTAATCATCGTATTTGTTTTACAGAGGTGGAAAGTGAGTTGTAACATTAAAGTCATTTGTTTCTTAAACTTTTTTCCTATTTTTAAAAAAATATTCACCAGTGTCGCACTTGTCCTTCTAGTCGTCCTGAGAACTCAAAGAACAGTCTATTCGCCCAAGAGAATAATGAAAGAATTTGGCCAGCAATAGAAGGGCAACTAATTTAATAAAGTTAATAGCAGTCCTCCATTGAGACAGTAGTTTAGATTCGAACAGTATAAAACAATTTGTCAGTATTTGATAATAGTGCTTAAATATGGACTGTTGTCCATTGTATATAGGAGCATGTTATCTACATGGTATAGGGCAGGAGGGCCCATACTTTACTAAAAATGTTACTTTTAATGATGTTGTCCCATTATGATCTACATCCATAAAATCATTATTAGCGTTCTGTTCCTTGTAAATATATATTTAAATATTATATTGATTTATGAGAAAATGTATATTGCTATAACAATCAACTATTTCTAGACAATAAACACTTGTTGATAGTAGCCTTATATAAATAGAAAAATCTCTGGTTTCAGTAAACTCACCAGTAATGAGAAGAGGTCCAGGTGCACTGCTCTTAACCCTCAGCTTAGGGAGCGGATAACTGTATAAAGAAAAAAGACCAGTCTTCAAGGCAGACTTGTCAAAACATCAGTAGTTTTATTCCATTACAGGGGGATAAAGCCGTATGCGTTTCGTATCTCTCATATATTTAATCATATCTGAGAGATATGAAATGCGTAAGGCTGTGTACTGGAATAAAACTACTGATGTTTTGACAAGTCTGCCTAGATGATTGGTCTTTGGAAGTGCCTGCTCTTTTTTCCTGTATATTTCTTAACCTTAACAAAGTAAACATCTGAATGAAAAGCATGACACAGGAGAGTGATATAGACAAGCTGTTTGTTTACAGTGTCTTCAGATCTACTGATCACCAGCTAAAGGTCTACTGGTAGATCCCCATCTACCTTTTGGGCACCCCTGGTGTAGGGAGACAGGCAGGTCCGGACTGAGAATTAAAATAGGCCCTGGCATTTCAGGTACACAGAGGCCCAATCAGCCCACACAGAGGCCCAAAAAGCCCCCACCAGCCCACTAAATACTGACTTTCTATGGCACCTTATAGCAGCCCCTCTGGCATTTGCCCTAACCCACAGATTGCCAGTCCGGGCCTGGAGACAGGCAATGATCGAGCTTATGAATAACAATACATTTGTAGCATTTGTATTTTAGATGGGGTCAGTCAACTCCATTTGAAAGCTGGAAAGGGTCAGAAGAAGAAGAAGGCAAATAATTAAAAAAACTATAAAAAAATAAAAGCCAACTGAAAAGTTACTTAGAATTAGCCATTCTATAACATACTTAAGGTAGATGAACCATCTTTAAGAATACTTCCCATTACATCAGTATCTTCCCCACACTGTATCCCATACATATATCATAGTCCACAGAGTACACACATATATCTTGTGTTAGTGCATTTACATAAACGTCATTCTCCCCAAATATTCACAGATCAGGAAACATCTGTCACCTGCTCCTCGTATGCAGGATTCAATGAAAGTGCCTCTCTTCACACTCGCACACATGAGGATCCATGCACCATGCACATTTTGGCAGCACATGCATACACACATATATATATATATATATATATATATATATATAAACACACTCCTCCCATGCTGCCTAATATGCTCAGAGATAATAAATTCTAGTAATCATTATTATGGCTGCATTACGTCTCTACTGTGGAATCAGTGGCAGATTCTAGATCAGGGGTCCCCAACCTTTTTTGCTCGTGAGCCACATTTAAATGTAAAAAAGAGTTGGAGAGCAACACAAGCATGAAAAAGTCCATGTGGATGTCAAATAAGAGCTCTGATTGGCTAATGGTAGCCCCTATATGGACTGGCAGCTACAGGAGAGAATGTTTGGCAGGACACCTGGTTTTTATACAACCAAAACTTGTCTCTAAGCCTGGAATTCAAAAATAATCACCTGCTTTGAGGCCACTGGGAGCAACATCCAAGGGGTTGGAGAGCAACATGTTACTCACGAGCTACTGGTTGGGGATCACTGGTCTACATAGTAAACTTTTTGGGCCTCATTCTTACCTGCAACAATATATATAGCACCCTTATATGCAGCCCATTATTCTCCATGCTATTATTTTATTGGTGTCTTACGATGTTTTATTTTAAATATTTAAATTTTAAGCCCTTACCATATGATGAACATTAAAGGCGCCCCATTATGCTTTTTTTTGCCCAATTAAAGAACAGGGAGAGTCAAACACTGCTCCAGATAGCAATTACATTGTATACAAATAATCTTAAAACCACTGGAAATTGATGATTATGAATTGGAAAGCTCATAGAATTACAAATTTGGCATTATGCACATAATTATGGGTGGAGGATCCCTTTAAATGATATATATTCACTGGGTATATACAATGGTTTATGCCAATAAATGTTTTTAATAGGGATGCACCGAATCCAGGATTCGGTTCAGTATTCGGCCAAATCCTTGTGCCTGGCCGAACCGAATCCTTAAAATCATGTGACTTTTTCGTCACAAAACAAGGAACTAAAAATTTTTTTAGCGGCACACGTCGTGCGTGGCTATCTTTTACCCTCCCCCTCACTAATTTGCATATGCAAATTAGGGTTCGGATTCGGTATGGTATTAGGCCGCATCTTTCACAGCGGATTGGATTGGTGCATCCCTAGTTTTTAAAGCCCTTCTTTTTGCACCAGAATTTTACACCTTGCTACATATATGGCACAATATAGAAATACATGGAATGTGTTGTGGTGTTAAAGCCCAGTGTATTTCAACATGGTTTCTTTTTTAATTTCTATAAATACAAGGGCATGGCGTCAGCAATGGGGAATCTCAGCCTTTTGGGTTACATACACTTGTGCAGCTGCCATTGGCTGGTGGTGATTCTTCCCCTTTTACAAGTCACGCTCTATCAACCCAGTGTGAAATGTTCCCCATCACTGCCCTCCACACACACACACACACACTACAAGCATACACAACTGTGTCCCAAACTATCTGATCTAAATGCTACTGCCTATCAAGAGCTGGAAACAGGTTGTGAAACCCAGAAGCAAATTCACCCTGGGGTGGGGAGGGTGGAGGATTGATGCGGAGAAATGTGCTCAGTAGTTAGGACATGGTAGCTACCTGGTAAGGACCAACATTTTTTATATTCAGCAAGGCATGTAAATGCTACAGTTGTTAAATAAAATTAAAAAAAAATGTTTCTTACCGATGAACTTTTGTGGCATTGTACTCTTCCTTTTGGCCACATTGCTGGCTAGCCGATCCAGGACCAAAGCTCTTTCACTGCCCATCTCTGGCTTGGGGGGCCTGGATTCCTCACTCGCTGATATTGCTGTGTGTGTAGAGGGGGGAGAGAGAGAAGGAGAAAGGAATTTATTTGTCACAAGCAGAAGTGACTACAAGAACCAGACCCTCTAAAGTAACTGTCAGAGCCCTTGCAGTAAAGGTTGTGGGTTTTTTTTTTGCCAGTGAGGTTTGAGTTAATTTGTGGTCAACTGAACATCATTCAGACTGATGCAAATCTTCTGCTTCTTCAGTCAGAAGACCAATAATGTATTAACTCTGTGAGCAAAAGGAAGTAGTGCAACTGCTGCGGGGGGGTCACTAAATAAAGGTGAGAGTGAAGTCACCAGCAGAGCCCAAAAGACACAAACCCATCCAGGCCCGGACTGGCAATCTGTGGGTTAGGGCAAATGCCAGAGGGGCTGCTATAAGGTCCCATAGAAAGTCAGTATTTAATGGGCTGGTGGGGACTGTTTGGGTCTCTTTGTGGGCTGATTGGGCCTCTGTGTACCTGAAATGCCAGGGCCTACTTTAATTCTCAGTCCAGTCCTGAACCCATCTATAACCTCCTTATACCCACTACACCCATGGAATACATACCTGAACTGAAAAGAATAGATGGAAACTAAGATGACTACACAACTTTTCTCCTCAATAATCCTTTGAGGGCCACATCTCTTGTATTTTAAAAGTTCAGTTCTGCCTTAACCAGAGCTCTTGCCTTTGCACCAATAGGACTAAGGCACATGTGGCATTGTGACTCTCGGGGACTATTGCAATGGGCAAACACCTTCCCTACTCCCTTTGGGATGATTCCTTTACATTTAAATAGCAATTTTGATTTTAGTTATATAAGGCACATGTGGCATTGTGACTCTCGGGGACTATTGCAATGGGCAAACACCTTTCCTACTCCGTTTGGGATGATTCCTTTACATTTAAATAGCAATTTTGATTTTAGTTATATTCACTGTAATAGGAGATTTAACGCTTATGTTTGAAATGTAAGAGCTAGAAACACTCTAGAAGATTTTTGTCATAAAAACAAAGTTGACACAACTCTAGTCAAACATATTTATTAACACAAGGCAAATGTGTATTTAACGAGTACTTAAAAAGGAACAAAAGGTGAAATTTATGGTTCAAGAGCAACTGTATAGTAACTGTTTTGGAAAACTGCAGAATATTTAATGGGCTGGCTTTCCCATCAGTAGAATGAAAGTAAGCAAGTTCCACCATCAATATTCTATGTACAGATCTTGTGTTTCAGAAGCTTCAGGCACCTTCCTTATGTCTAATTCCACAACCAGCCATAGCACCATGAAATTAGCCCTCACTTTGCTGACACTTTGCTTCAAAAGCTTTCTGCAAGAATTTGGAACTTTTCTGTTGTTGGGAGTTAGTTGCATTCAGCCACAACAGCATTAGGGAGGTTGGTCACTGATGTTGGGCCTGGATTGAGGCAGGTGTCCCATTCTTCCTACAAGTATTGGGTTGGGTTGAAGTCAGGACTCAGTGAAGGTCAATCAAGTTCTTCTACTTCTCAGCAATCACATTCTGTCTGGACCTTACTTTGTGCACGGGGCCTTGCCCAAACTGTTGCCACAAAGTAGGAAGCAAATAATGTTTATGAATGTAGTTTCATGCAGCAGCATTTAGATTTGCTTTCGTGGGAACCCATGACATTAGCTCAAACCATGGAACACAGTCAAATATTAATCTCCCCCTACCAAACTTTGCAGCAATTACTACAACTTTAGGCAGAGAGCATTCTCCTGCTTCTGCTAAAGTCAGGCACATCCATAAGACAGCCCGATGGTGACTTGTAATTAATCACTTGAGTTGGTTTAGAAGGGATACTGAATACTTTTAGCCCAGTAGTGTATAGACAATACTTTGTAGAGAGGTAGCAGCCATACTGTATATAAGAAAGGAAGCTGCAAATAGAATGTGTAATAGGCAATGCAAATCTAGAGGCAAAACCTCAGTGTGATATATGTATGAGTTTAGGAAACCATCAAATAACACAAACTAGCTACTCGGTGCTGGGAAAGTTTATTTAGTATCCTGCTGGTATTTGGTGTATACCGCTCGGTTGCCATCTGCGTGATAAAATTGGATTGTATTTATAAGAAAGGCTCTGTTATTGGCAGTGCAAAGGACACCTGCTGCCTCTCTGCTGTGGCCATTATATGTCTCTTGTCACTCTTTCCACTGAGCTGGTTTGAGGTTTTCTGCTCTCTCTCTATTCAAGGCGAGCACACGGGTATCCTCGCTGTCTAATGGAAGGCATTGCTTCCTGTCCCTTTGCATTTGTGGTCAGTTAAGGAAGAGCGCTGAAACACTAGAGAAGCACAAGGGCGACTACAGTGAATATGCTGTGAACAGGCAAGATGGTTATCGGTGGCTTGGCCAACTCTTCTAGGTACTATTACATAAAAAGGTTCAGAAAGCATTGCTTCAGACGGGAAGGATATATGTATTTATATATATATATCTATATATATATATATATATTCTACCAGCAGTCGAATCTGTAAAGAGGGATTTTGATCTGATAAGGTGTGAAAACAACCTTTGCAGTCAAAAACATCCATACACTAAAGCAATATATATGATATTCCTACCATGCATAGAAAGTAGAGGACGCAGAGAACCAGTTAGATCTGGTTAAAAGGGCAGTGCCGGGAGTTATCGGGCTGGTGATACTATCAGAGACGGAACCCACCTGAGTCACTGAGGTTCTGCTGATAAATGCGACAACGCTCCTTATGCTCTTCTAGGGAACTGCGCTGCTTGTAACTGCGGCCACAGAATTCACATTTGTACGGTTTCTCCACTGAAGGAAATAAAACAGAACAAAATCTGGAACATAAATACATTTAGAAATAAATCATTTTAATATACATATATACTGTACATAAAACTGTCGGCTAGCCATCAATGAGAACCCTCTCAACAACTCCGCTGGTCTAAGTCATTAGATCCAAAGTACAGCACTCACCAGGACTTCAATCGTGGGTACTTTAATAAAAGGGCAAGCATTCTCTATACGGAGAAAGGTCAGAAGTGGTGACCTAAGCAATGGGATTCGAATAAACCTGCCCAGTAATGAAGACCTGTGCCTTGTACTACATATACATAGAAGGCATGTGGTCTCTCTTGCTGTGCCAGGGGAACTTGTGAGATCACACCTGAGAGTGAACAGAAGGCTGTTTTGTTTGTAGGACCTATGGCAGTAGGCAGGGCTGGGCCAAGGTAGTTTGGCACCCTAGGCAAGGGGTTCAATCTGCGCCCCCCACCCCTATTCTGTATGACCATTTTCCACCTATTCACTTTTTCTTAAATAAAGAAACCTTATAACACATTAATGAATCAAATTGTACGTGTGCCAGCCAGCAGCACCCAAAAAATTGCTCCTAATATGTACCTGTATCAGCAGCACCCAAAATATTGCTCCCAATCTGTACCTGTGCCAGCCAGTAGCACCCAAAATATTGCTCCCAATCTGTACCTGTGCCAGCCAGTAGCACCCAAAATATTGCTCCCAATCTGTACCTGTGCCAGCAAGCCAAAATATTGCCCTAAATAAATACCTGTGCCACCAGCATGGCCCCTCAAGTCTGTACCTCTGCCACCAGCCACTGCCTTCCAAGTCTGTACCTGTGCCAACAACCATTGCCACCTAAGTCTGTACTTGTGCCACCAGCTGGCCCCCTAAGTCTGTACCTGTGCTACAAGTCTGTACCAACCATTGCCCCCCAAGTCTGAACCTGTGCCATCAGCCATTGCCCCCCAAGTCTGTACCTGTGCCACCAGCCTGTGCCAGAGCAGCAGCAATATTGCCCCAGATCTGTGCCAGGCAAAGGGCAAGTAAGAGGGAGGTGGGGACTGAAGTAAAAACTTAACTTAAGAAATTAAAAAAACATTATTTCCCTTCTAAAGTGTGCCCCCCCCCATGACTGCGCCCTAGGCGGCCGCCTACTCTGCCTACCCCTAGTTCCGGCCCTGGCAGTAGGTTCCTAATACTAAGCAGTAATTAAAGTTGTACAGGCACAGGAGGCTTTGGTATTGCTGGAAGAAGACTTAGAATAAAAGCAGGTACGTAGATGAATTTCAGCTGTTGAGCTTTTATTATCGGGTGTCTGTATCAGTTTTCCATTCTGATTGGCACCTGAACTGCAGAATAGAAATAAAATCACACCAGGCTATTTATTGGGGTACCAGTTCCAGCATTTCTGTACTGAACTCAATCTGAACTCCAAATTGAGCACTTGAATAACAGTTTACCACTTTCAGTCGCAGATGCGCAAGATTATCACCTGAATGTGTACGAAGGTGCCCGGAGAGTGCATCCCGTCTTTGGCACGCGTAACTGCAAAGGTGGCATTTGAAAGGTTTTTCCCCAGTGTGCAGCTTGCCGTGTCGGAGCAAGTTTCCCTTCTGGGTGAAGGACGCCCCACACTGATTGCACTGGAAAGGCCTCTCTCCTGGAATATGAAGGCAGCGTCCTTAGGGAGAAGCTCCAAAATGCAGCACCACGTAAAGCAAAGAAGCCAAATAAAGGCCAAGGAGCAGCACAGCATTAAGCAATAAAGCAAAGAAAGGCATGAAAGTGCTGCCGGCTGTGGCCTGGAACTATGATACTTCACAGCAATTGTACATTATACAGAATAAGAAACAGCTGGTTATGAAAAGGAGAAATATTTCAGGCAATGAATCAAAACTATACAAAAAATAAACACAAACTACAAAAACTGGCAAGAAAATAACATTCTATAACACAATAAAAGCTGGAACCATCACACCATGAATACATTTTTGCATTTTCCAACTTGCCACCACCACCCTCAATCACTGTAGGTACCTAAGAATTTGGTACCCTGTAAATGAATTTACCTTTCCTTTTAATTTGTCTAGTGTAATTTAAATGTACAAAAGGATAATGACAATTTAAACACACTATGCCAGACTCAATTAAGGAGAAACATGTCCATGTTGAAGGCAATAGCCAAAACAAAATTCTGTGGCACAACCGAAGTGGTGAATCTGTGTTCAGTGTTTATTCAGCTCACAAGTAAAAGAGGTAACGTTTCGGGCCTCCACTGGGCCCATTGTCAAACAGAATTTTGTTTTGGCTACATACATTTTTTGGGCTTTGGGCAGCATTGGGCCCTACATCTGACGGCACCCGACACCAACCCGGCGTACAGACCTGTAGCAGCACTCCATTTTTGGAATTCGTACATGTTGAAGGCAATGACACACATAAGCAGAAGCATAGACATAGTGATACAGGCAGAAGAATATAAAAATATATATATTCACATAGGAATTTGCAAGAAAAGGTTGTACATACAACATTGAGGCTGTAGCTCTGGGTTAGGTGCTGAGCAGTATCCCCGCTTGGGTCCAGATAAGAGTTAAGCTGTTGCAACTATGTGGGTGAGAATAGTTACCAGTGTGGCTTCTCTTATGCACCAATAATACATTGAGGCTGTTGCAGCCCAACCCGCAGATGTCACAGTATAATTTTCCCAGGCCGGGCCTGCTCATATCAAATGGAGCGGCGTGTCTCGCCAGTTGGATGCTATCATACGG
The DNA here is from genome assembly GCA_024363595.1 of Xenopus borealis. NCBI lineage: Eukaryota > Metazoa > Chordata > Amphibia > Anura > Pipidae > Xenopus > Xenopus borealis. The sequence goes on along the minus strand of CM044447.1, from coordinate 2,020,524 downwards.
AGCAGAGTCTGAGCCATAGTCATATGCCAAGTCTGTTCTCTCTGGGGGGTCCATTGCTTCCACCTCCATTGATTCCTTGTTGATAGCGCAGAATTCATCTTTGATTTTCACCATATCTTCCGCTACATAGACAGAAAAGAACACAGTGCCAAGTGTTATATTGATGGACACGACTGGAACTCTTTTTTAAAAAAATGTTTATTATCAAATAACTATTGAACATATGCAGCAGAACAATTTACTAAGAAGTAATGGTGCCGTCACTTCTGAAAGAGTCGTATCCTTCTATTTTTATAAAAACCAAAGCTTTATCAATGTGGCTACATCTGAGTTTCCATCTAATTCTGCTTCCGCACAAAACATTTTATATGCATGGAAATACAATGATTTGTAAGCCCAGTATCTAAAACACCAGAATCAAATTTGTATAGTTTTATATAGATTTCTGAGATCAAAAACCCCACAGCAGAATAGCATACTATCATGCTTTAGATTGCAGGGTCAACTAGGGTTGCCACCTTTGGCAAAATGTATTACCGGCCGGCGGGGCGCGGGGTCAAAAAGGGGGGAGTGATGCAAAAGGGGCGGAGCCACTGCAAGCGATCGGCTGAAGACGCGAGAAAGGTAAGTTTTCATAGGATTAAAGGCAAGGCAAGGGCCTTTTTTAAGGGGTATTACACATTTACCGGCAGCTACATTGCTGGTAAGTTTGTAATACCGGCCCCGGCCTTGGCTGGTGTTTTACCGGCTAGGCCGGTAAAAATACCGGCTGGGTGGCAACCCTAGGGTCAACTTGACCCTATAGGTAAGTTGGTGCCAGGAATATTTTTTGGAGGTAGATATTCTGCCTCCTAGGCCCTAATGTTCAGATCACAACAAAGGCAATACAAGCGGTCAGAAGGACTACTGATTTTCAGCTAGTCTGAGAGGGCCCCATAGGTCAATAGGCTCCCTAATCTGTCTGTCAGCAGCTTTTATTGGCTCATGTATGGCCACCTTTACATGTACAACACAGATAATCACTTATGCATCTCCAGTTTCAGAACCACAGTAGTAACCAGGAGACGTCTCTATCTCATGTTTAGCTTTTCCAAAATCCAGGTCATCTCTTATAAGTAGGATAAGTGCCCATGCTAAAGAACAGCTTTTGCTGAATGTCCATATGTTTCACCTTCAGACAGTTTGGGCAGTTTCTACAAGGAAGTTGGAAATGAAAGTTGAGCCCATTCTGGAGATTTGCAAAACATAAGCGTGACATGATCTTATGGCAAAGCAGTAATAGTGTATGTATCTCTAAATCTGTAGCAGCTTTTCCTGCCAGTCACCAGGCCGACTATCAGTGAAGTTTCCTAGGAAGTCCCCGAGTAGATGTTATTTAGTGGGTGTGATGTGTTGGCCTGATAAGCTGCCGAGTTTCCTGCTCATAGAGCTGATGAACCTCTGGAGAATCAGTGTAACTGTATCCTGCCCAGCTCCATCCCCGGAAATCAGAGGCACGCACCCGGACACTAAAATCCATGAGTCTAAGGTGTGGTTTTTGCTTTTCAGTATCAGCTGCAAGCAGTGAAAGGAAATAAAACATTTTTGCATTGCTAGGCAACTGGTTTTAGCATTCACTTGTCATAAAGTGGCACTGTCTTGCCTAAAGAGACACAATTGGGAGGAAAGGTGTTGGAAAGTAGACGTTGAGGCTGAAACTCATGAAACGGTATCAAACTGGATATTGCAGAGCGAGGTGAAACTGCACATCAAGGACATTTCTGGGGAATCATATACCAGATCAGCTTAACTTGAGCATCAGAGGTCTCATTGGAACTGATCTTCTGAGTAGACTAATATGAAATATGTATGAGGTGTAGGTGTGTGACTTATACATGACCTGGAATAGTCACTGAGTAGTCACAGAGTAATGCTCACGCTCGTTGATAACTGAATGCACTTCTAATTAATGTTGGAAGGATTTTAGTTACCAGATATATACCTATATTAACATTATATACCAAACATTGGAATTCCTGAGCTAAGTAATCAAAATACTGCAGTAATGTGAAACAATTAGCTCAAATCATAAATAGCTTGCAACTGAGTATTCTCAGTTCTTTCCATTTATTATTTTTTAATGAAAGCCAATTTATCTGTAATGTATTTACTACTATAAATTATCCAACTGTATATACCCTATGCCTGTGGAAAGGAACCCTCCATATGCCTGAAGATGGATCTCCTCTTTTTTTCAGTTTATTTGTGTAAAATCCTACCTGGGCTTGAACCAGTGGCCTGGTGTTATTAATGAAGGCTGTATTACCTCTACTCTATATGAGCAGGCAACTAAGGTTCTGCTTCACTACCATTGCTATCCCTGTATTTCCAAGTAGGCGTGCCTGTTTCACCTGCTGCTAATCTGGACACATGCTCAGTATTAGCCATTAGTCTGGCTATGTAACCCCCTGTTCTGCACTGACCCACTACCCTTTATAGGTCAAGCAGGCTTGGTCCTAGATGCTCCGTTCCTGTGATTGTTGTTTATTTGGCTCCTAATACTTGCTCCTGTCCCCTGTGTGACTTCTTGGTTCTGACCCAGCCTCTCTGACTACTTCTAGCTTTTTCTTTACCAGCTCCTTCCCAGAATATATGTAGTACAAGATACTTGTGCTGTAAATCCTGGCGGCACCTAAGTAGCTAGGGGCCAGGCCCAAAGTCAAAGGTGGCTGTTATAGGCAGAAGAGCATGTCTAGACAGCAATCCAGTCACTCCCATGGGGTTTGGGTTTGCCATATGTGACAATTTGATGTCCAAAGCTGAACAGCAAGTTACACCCAATTATGTTGTGTTCATGGATTGGGCTTTAGGCTACTCTCTCTACTCAACATTGAAGAGCGAGTTATATATAATATGGGCGGCCAAATTGCAGCCTCTCCAGCTGTCAACCCATATAATATGTCCATTGTATTTTAATCTATGTTCTTCTATCCTCTACCCTAATAGCCCTAGCGTGTGGGGTGATTCCAAATATTTTTAATTATTAACTTCATAGGTGGGAACAGGCTCATGTGTCAAACAGAAACATAGCACCAACGTATAATTGAATGGGGCAGTTTTGTACCAATGGAGCAACTGTTTCTGGCAGGGACAACGCTCTTGTTTATGATATTGGTCCTGGGCACTAACCCAAGTTCTTTACTATAGTAACAAGCCTGTTCTCTTGGGACATTGCTGGTGGACAGTTATACAGTTGCCTAAAATATGCAAAGTATAATCTGCAGAAGACAAGTTAGTTATCATGTTATAGAGTAGTAACGAATGTAAATATTTTTGTCTAATAAAGCAATTATATCTTGCATGCGATTTGGGCTGTGCAATTAGACCCACCGCCCCCAACAGAACAGCACTGACCATCTCATTTCACAAAGGCTTAATTCCTGGAGAAAAAATACAAGTATAAGTGCAAGCCAGAACCCTGCAAGATAAGTAACCCAACAAGGGACCTCGACTCTTAAAAACCCACAAACATCTACCGCCTCTACCCACTGCCGCTCCTTGGACACGTTATGTATAAGAACAGGCTGCTGAGAACTCGGCGCTGCCACACCAAGGCAATTACCACATCCTGATGCTTAGGCTTCTGTCTATGAGTCAAAGAGAACAAAGGCAAAGCTGTAGCTCACGCTTCCCGGGCTGAGAGAGTGCAGCAGGAGAGTGCACGCTCACAGCCAGTGGAACAGCTACATTCTGACATTTCTTGTGCCTGTGGGGGAAATAGGAGACACTTTATTTTATGTGGCAGAGTGATTTTTGACATCTTGCTTCACAGGGGGTGACCAGTGCCACATCCCGAAGATTTCATGGATCCATCATCCCATTGTTTCCCCATATTCCTTATGTTTCTGCCTCTTTAATAGGTGCTAAATATGATAAAGCTGGTTTATATGCCCAGATATGGTCAGGCAGTTTGACCAAATTTGACCCTGCTGCCCAAACATCTCAGCATTTATGGTCAACAGGGGGCTGTTCCGACAGGTATCATTCAATCCTGGTGGCCTGAAAGCTGTCTCTCCTGGACGAAAGTTCCTGTTTTTCCCATAATTTGGCCGCAGGAGGACTGTTCATAGTACTGTATTGGACAGCCTGTATATGGCCTTAACATCTCACATTGAGATAAATAGTGGGTTTTAAATTAAGGAGGCCTTATTTACATTTTTTGCAAGTGCAAGTCCTTAAGATTCATCACTACAGCACTTGCACGATTGGCTTTCCTGCAAGTGCAATTCATCACTACAGCACTTGCATCCTTGGTGGAGACTTTGCTTCAAACTTTGAGTCAGAGCAGTGATATGGCCAAATCCACCTGTAGTTGAATATTCAGTGGCACTGAAATGCAGCACACTTGCACCTCCACCTTCATGATGGACTTGAGAATGATCTAGTAAGAAGACCACAAGGCTGTTCCCCTCCCTCCCCCAAAGTAGAGAAAGTTTAAAGAAAAGGGAATGGAAGATCCCAGCTAAGATGAAAGGTTGGCCAATTTGGCACTGAAACACTGGAAAAAAGGAGCTGGGGGGGGGAAATGATCACTATGTAAAAATATATAAAGAGACAGCACTCAACAGCAGGTCTTTCGTGCTGAAGTGGTTGTACTGGCAAATACATTGGATAACTTTAAGAAAGGGTTGGAAGGCTTTTCAGCAGGGAACAAAATATACATTACTTTTATTACCGTTAATATGAAAAGTTCCTCCACAGTAATGCAGTGATCTTATGAAATAAGATTATGATGAGCATTTGATCATGCACACAAAGACATATTGATAAATTATCTTGGAAGTGTTCATAAAAATCATGAATTTATCATCTACCTTGTGGTTGTATTCCATACTATCATTTAAAGGCAGTAGATGTCATGGGAGGCAAAATAATCTAGGCCACCAAAGACACAGGGGCAGGCACCCATTGATGTGGCAGTCTTTGAGTGGGTGGCAACGTCTGAAAAATGAGTGTCCTAAACCACAGCGGAGGAGGATGAGGAGATATGAGTGGCTTGTGGCAGGAAGAGCTGATGCTGCAGAAAGAACAGGACAGGCTAATATCATACTTTAATGGGTTTAGCGGAAACAACACATTCCCCTTTGGTCTGAGATCAATTCATGAACAGGGAGCATGAGTTAACTCTGGATTATGTTATTTCTATTCTTCTGTTATTCCACAGAGATGACACGTCAATATTAATGGTGAATATTAGATGTCAGATAATCTGAAACTAGGAAATTTGTAAGTTGAATATAAGAATTACAAGAAAAGGCCTCTAATTTAAGAAATGTGCCCAACATGGGTTAAACAAACATAATTAAAAAAAATAGAATTACGTTTTACACTTACCTCCATTATCCACAACTTCCTGAGGGGCTGCTTCATCCATGTGCTGTGAGGCCTCCTCCTCGTTCTGCTGAAACCCATCATTGTTTGTGTCGGCCTCTTGATTTCTTTTTGCAGAGCAAACGGACAGATCTGAAAAAAAATTCAGGAAATCCATTTTGAAGGAATTTGCATTTATAAAATTCTAGGACCAAGCAATTTTACCGATCATGGCCAATGAAACATGGTTGACGTTGATCATGTTGTTGATTGTGAATTCCTTCTGCCAAAGAAGGCGGTATAACTACAATATGCACGACAGAATGTCTGGTGCATATACTTTAATGCAGGGATCCCCAACCTTTTGAACCCATGAGCAACATTCAGAAATAAAAAGGAGTTGGGGAGCAACACTAGCATGAAAAATGTTCTTGGTGAGTCAAATAAGTGCTGTGATTGGCCATTTGGTAGCCCCTATGTGGATTGTCAACCTACATTGAGGCTCTGTTTGTCAGTACACCTGTTTTTATAAAACCAAAACTTGCATCCAAGCCTGGAATTCAAAATAAGCACCTGCTCTGAGGCCACTGGGAGCAACATCCAAGGGGTTGGAGAGCAACATGTTACTCACGAGCTACTGGTTGGGGATCACATGTATAGATTTATGGGAAAATAAAAAGAAGGAAAATCCTCAAGGGCAGTGTTAAGGTAAAGCATTTCCCTATACCTCTGCCACCTTAAGGTGGCCATACATGCACTGATATCATATGAAACAAAGTTTTGAAGGTACCCTTGAGATTTATTTTTAGAATATTTGGATAAGATAGTAAATTGATTTTATGTTATGCTGGAGGCAAATCTTCATTTAAATTAGGTTACCTGCAGGTTCTGGCTGATCTTGAGAACTCATAGAATCCCTACTCGTATCAGCATCTAAAAAAAGCAAACATTTTAATTAAATTTAGACAAAGTTTTGTTCCACTGTAAGATCCAACACCAATCGACTGGCACCTAGAGGGGTATCTATTGAGTTGATATCAAGATAAAATTTATTAATATGAGCTCCTATACTCAAGTTGACTGCCAACCAGAAATAAGTACAGATTTTACTGTTTTCCCTATGAAAAGCCATCAAACTATCAATGGAAATGCTGAAACAGCAAGTGAGAGGGAGGAACACTAAAGTGAGAGGGAGGAAGACTATTACCCACGTGGTTAGGAAATCTGGAAACTGTCTACCTACACATTGGGACAGCAAATCCAAGAGTTTTATAAAGTGCATATCTCGACAGAAATAACTCAGCTACAAAAATTCCCAAGATATACTGTATGCTTCAAAAGAAAAGTCTATATGAGAAAGAAAAGAAGTTTCAAATAATAAATTCCTACACAGAAAAGCTCAAGTAGAAATAAATCCAAGAGTTTCATTATTGCCATGCCTACACAGAAAAACTCATCTGCGTAAAAACAAGTTGACTGTATGTACATAGGTCCACGTACAGTACAACTGTGTGGTTATCCTGGTACATTTCAACAATATATCTCAGTACTTGCACGTACTCCTACTTCTTGGCAGTATTGCCTGTTGACTGATAACTTGGCCTTTGGCCTATTGCCTGATTAGTGGACTAAGCTCTGGATACTCCTGCTCGGCTGTTTACCTTTTTTTTGGATTGATTATTGGATTGATTAGATATAGGATTTATTAGAGAAAGATTCATGAGTGATAAAGTGCTCATGAAGAGATGAGTAGAAATTTAGACCAAAGAGTTACAGAGGATGTGGTCAGCTACGATTTTGCTAAAATCTTTTAGTTATGTGAGAAGAAAAGAGCAGGTTGTTGGTCAGACCACTTTAGAATTAAGAGGTGGGCTAACTAAACATTTGCCTTTCTGAAATAGAGCATCTTATGGATGGTCTATTACTACAAGGGAATCTAACATGACAGGTAATTGCAAACTACATAAACACTTTATTTAGGCCCAGGAAGATTAGACAAAGTAGGTAGAGAAATGGTCAAGGTACAGCGACACAGAGACATCATGCCTACCAGTATATACATTTTATGATGTGGCACAAGAGTAAAGACACCAGAAAATAAAATATGCTAGAACCACACAAAACCATACTACTACCAATTATGAGAGTGGAGTCCTCAATATTGCATTAAATTTACAAAACTCAACAAGGCCAACTGCTGAGTACTTTGATACACACAGACGTGCATTACACAGACATACAATACATAAAATGAGATGCAGAAAAATTCTCACAATTCTTCCACAATTATCACATTTGCTGTAAATACACACTTGAATTGTCCTTTATGTAATTGTGGTTTCACAAGAGGCCCCACCTGCTCACAGAGCACTTGAAAACTGTGACTCATATGAACCTTTTACTCACTTTGACTGCTAAGAATTTATTTTATTTTGATCACATGGAATAATACTACACTTTGGTAGATGTAAGACCCAGAAAGTTGTTGGAAATAAGAGGCAAATGCGTATTAGCTGGATGAGACCCTAACACGGTCATTGCTTCTCTGTCTTATGGCTGCTTATTCTCTTCTACAAAAAAGAAGACCCCTTGATAATGGGCAAATGCAGATGACCTCTTTTCTTTGTGTGAATTTTGTTGCCATACCCTCATTGCACTCCGCCTAATTACTTAAAATTGTTGAGGTGAGCGCATCTTTCCTTTTTTGCTATAGGTTTCTTGGGATGCCCAGTTTTACACTGGATATTGAAGGAAATATGCTACAATATCAGGAGTAAAGCAATGATGCAGCTTAGTACTATCTATGGATGTACTATTGAATCTGTTGGATGTTTTTGATACTGGAAGTGTCTGCATTAAGTCCCTACTCACCCTCAGGCCAATGTTGAAAGTTGCACATGTGTGTTATGTCAGAATATTTTGTCAGAAACCATTTACCAGGGACCTTTGACCAAAGTAGTGCAGTTCAAGTGTGATGTGATCCCAGCAACTGCCAGCTGCAATAGTCTAAGAGAGACTGTTATATATTGCAGAAGCATAACAAGAAGGGGTGCAAACACGGGGCTGGTGAGTGGTGACCTGAATTTTCAGATAGTAGAATGCTATCTGCATGTAAATTGTATGTTCTTCCCATCTCTGCACTGGTTCCCTCATGATGCTCTGGTTTCCTCATATAGTCCAAAAACATGTAGTAACATGTAATAAAAATTACCCTTATGCACTTGAATGTGATTGGAAAGTTATGTAAAACCAGGCAAACAACTGGATCATCCCAATTGGCCCCAGCATGTGCATGACCAGATGGGGCTCACATTTACAAATTTGGCAACCTTGTTAAACGAGCGGATCTCTGGCAATGGCAAGGGATGTCTGGGAAAGGCAGGCAAGATGGCCGAACTTCTTTTCCTTTTAGATTGTACGATGCCGCTAACTCACACCACCTGTTGTCAACTAAAAACATTTAATTGTAACCACGTGCATCTATTCTGTAATTCTACCTTCTATTTATATCCTCTTAAGCTGGCCATATACAATAAGATCTGCTCATTTCGCAAGGTGTGAACACAATATTTTGCACGGTATTTGTAACGTGCATGCTGGCTGGATGATGTCAGGTCTAGGTACCATGGATATCAGTAGGTTCATCGATTGGGAAGGTCTGAATATTTAATTTTTTTATCAAATAGTAGATTGATCGATAAAATCGTTCGAATCGATTCAAATGATTTATTGATCGATCGAATGTTTCCTATTCGATCATTCGACCAATCAAATTGCAGTAAAATCCTTCGATTTCGATTGATTTTCATTCACCATCTATTCACATGGTCGAATTCGAGGGTTTTTTAACCCTCAAATTCGACCAATAGTAAATCTGCCCCTTAGAGTCATTTATGTCTACCATAATCAGAAGTCTCGGCTTACATTTATTGATACCTGACTGTGAAAATTTAAAAGAGGAACAGTGTCAAATGATGAAATGAAGTAGAGACTTATAGGGATCAGCTGTGTATGGTGCCTTCAGTCAAACCAACTATTAGAGTCAAAGCAAAACCATTTATGTCTACCATAATCAGAAGACTCTGCTTACATTTGTTGACACCTGACTGTGAAAATCTAAAGGAGGAAAAACTTTATGTTTGGTTAAGACTGGAAACACCATGCAGAACCATCAGCTGTGATATGCCTAGATCAGAAGATATTATAATCTATAGAAAACAATTTATTTCATTCATTGGTACAACGTTTGTCATTTAAACAATAAACAGTTTTCTCTCATTGTGCTGCTTCAGCTTCACATTATTTCAGCACAAGTACTACTTTCATTTTGTGTCCAATAATTATACTCCCCTTTATATACAAATGCAGGGGCTGTCTAAAAATGCAACCATTCATTACACAGAAGATCTGGTAACTCCGCCTGTGCAGTACGACAACAGACACAAGCAGTTCTGTGGTGTACCAACGTTTTCACTTTGAATATTCTTGGTAACATTTACACATGCAGACTCTCTACTTGACAAATGCAAAGCCAAATTTGTACACTTTGCACATTTTTTTTCCCCAAAGACCAAGGCATTGGTGTCATCTGTAAAATTATGAATAAGAAAATTATGCATTTGATATATAAGTGCAACATTTCGTTCCCAGCCATTAATGAAATAATGGATGTTCTAAATGCATCGTACTAACACATGGCTAATACAGACAAACATTGTAAAACCATCTGTTCAAAAACTCTGCTAAAAATATAACCTTCAACAGGGTCCCAGAAAAAAAAAAGCCTGTGGAATTTACATGTGTGCAAGAATTCTATGCTTTTTTCTCTTTTAAATTCAGCTTCATCCTTTGCAAGCCTGCTGTGCCGTTTACAGGTGTTTACCAGAGCAATGAACAGCGCTTTGGTCCTTGCAGACTTTTTGATGCAAATACAAAACCACAGGAAAGAACAACAGTCACGCAGTAGAAACCTTTTGATCCATCTCATAATTTGAGTCACTTAACACCTCCTAATGATATTTCCCAGGTTGTAAGCTTATATGTACACAAGCCACACATACACAGAACAAAGTTCTTCCAGCAAGAAAAAGAATGTTTTAGCGTCAACGTCTAGACTTGCTTTTAATTTAATTCATGTTGTTTTTGTTTTGTATTTTTAAACAATTGCAAATTGTATTTAGAATGTGTTATATCAGGTACATTTGCAAGGGAATGAAAATATACATTTATTTGTTTTTATGTAGTACATTGAGCTTGGCTGATCAGGTGTAATAAGTTACCCTGAGAGAAGAGGGGGAGGTTCTCTACAATGAAGGAACCTGAAAAGTAAAGTTGGGGCACCATAAAAGCACTGGACCTGAATCACCAGTGAAGAATTCTCAAGTGAACACAGGTGCGATTCAAGCATTCATTCAGGCATCTATTCAACATTTAAGCATATATAGCAGATATTGAACTGAATATTATAGCTGAGGCCATACTAGTGCTTTGTAAAGAGGAAGAATTACCCTCTCTGCCCATGAATCAATATTCCTTTAAATCCAGGAGAATACATTGCTAGATGCCTGGCACCGCTTGCTACAGCCAAGTTAGTTATCCACAAGTATTGTCAGGTTCTTCTCCTTTGTGGATTTTCCTGTCTACCAGTTTGTCCAGAGCTCCCTACAAGGATGCCACATTGTTGATGGAATTAGCTGGCATGCAATGGTTTATGCCATCAGCAAACATAGATACATTGCCTACACGGCCCTCCCCCAACCAAATAAATTGAATAAAGGCTGTCTCAATACAGAACCCCTTGGACACCCACTAAGAACCTTTCTCCAAGTAGAGAATGTTCCATTGACAACCACCACTGACAATCCACATACAAATAGCATATCACTAATACTTGTATGTGTGGTATCACATGCGACTGTAATTATCAGACCTAGCATTCCAGAGTAAGTACGTTTGTAAAATGTTTTCAGCAGTTTGTGGGTATTCATAATTTGTTCACACATTGTGTAAAGATCCCCAAGAAAACCATGTTGCGAGAGGTTCCCATGAAGTAACTCTACAATTTCTCAAGAACACGCCTGTTAGTGGTGTGATAGAAAAGTTTCCATTCAAACATAACCTGATGTGCCCAATGATTTAATTGAATGTCAGGAGTTCTCAGCTCCTGAATTCTCTCAATGAAAAATCCAAGTAAAAATTGATAAACGCGTGTGAGATTACTTACTTGTTGGAATAAAGGACATTTTTTGATAAGTTGACCTCTAAATATTATCAACTTTAATCATACAGGTGGTGCTTGCTCCAGACATTTCTGTACTTATCAGACTAGTCTGTAGGTGTGTGAACTGGGAGTGAAAGTAAGATTGGTTCCTAGTAACTATATATATTATATATATATATATATATGAATAGACGTTTGCAGTCAGAGGTAAATGACAATCTCTTGTCCAGGAAAATCAAACTCAGTGGTTAAATTCTCCTTAAATGTAACTTTTGTGAAGGATTGGTACAATTAATACAATGTTCTATATTTAGAGATTCTGTTAAAATGGATTCTGCCTGGTGCATTAATTAGAAAAATATATTATATAATATATATATAAACTTGTATGTGGACGTATTATACTTGATTTCTTTCCCATAACAACTTTTAAGTCCAAATGGACAAAGACTGTCAAAAAACACCTGAACACATTTCCAACATATGCAATATTTAGTTGGCTCAGGTTCAACATAGTTGTATGTTTCCCATATGGATAACAAACGTATATTTTTAAAGCACCAATAGAACCATGAAGAAAAACATTATTTTATGAAAAAAACAGTCACTCTATAATTGTATGTATAGCTTTATTTGTAAATCGCTGTTAAGGAGCCGCAGTGCTTTAAAGTGCATAAAAGTACAATATTTATAAAAGTATACTTGGGGGGAGACAAATCACATAATAAATATATACAGAATCATAGGAAAAAGAGGTTAAGTGCTATGTGGTAAGAGACATAGTGAGAAGGAGGTCCCTGCTCCGTAGAGCTTACAGTCTAATTCTGATGAGACACAGTGTGTTCTTTATTGACTTGAATGGCTGCCTCCATGGTTAAATGCACATATATATTTTCCCCTTTAATGTACATTTTTAGAAGCAACTGACTATCCAATACACATACTATTTATAATGGCACATAGTATTAGACTGAACTAGTGGTAAACAGGTTTGAGTACACATTCTTCAATGAATTGTTACATACAATAAATTATAGTAAATTGATTTATAAGTCCCGTGAGTCTCTTTATTATTATTATTAATAATAATAATAATAATTATTATTATTAACATGTATTTCTACATTTTTGGTTTGTGTTGCTATGTTCAGTGACTTGCACCAGAGCACTTAATAAGTTTTTTGTTGAGTGCCAGAATTTAATGAATATTGAATGTTTCCCTCTGCATGGAACAAAGTCAGCCTTGTTCACGTTTAAACTGAGAAAGATTCAGCTTTCCGTCTCTACACGGTTTATCAGCATAAGACCAGTTACAATTAGAGCTACCGGGATCAGAAGAACCTCATTCTCTGCTGTATTTTGCAGGTGCATTCACAAGAAATGGCTACGTGCCAAGAAGAAAGGGAACGCATTACCTTCATGTGACATTAGCAACAGAATGAAGTGTTTAGAGAACTTATCATGAAGAATGTGTTCTCCAGCTGCACAATTTTATAAAAATAACCACTGGAGGAGAAAAACCTCTCTATAGAATGATCACATCAAGGTTCCATAAGCATTAACTGCCTAATATTTACTCATATCAGCCAATACTCCCATTACCTTTATGGTGGGTGGCACAGGTGAAACTGGGGTATCTATGGAAAGGAGAAGGAAATGTTTTCACTATTGGACTAGGATGAATATCTTAAAAGAAAATAAAAAAAAATGGTGATGAAAGATGTAATGGCAGGGCCAGAAATGAGTTTGTGCCTTTCCAGTAATAAATGGCATTTGTTTGAAGGCCCAATTTCCAAGCTGTTCTCAAACTTGGTTAGGTTCTTCACTCACTGGTCACATGTACCTGTGTCACATTTAGGGGCAGATTTACTAATGGTCGAATTTAAAAGTCAGTTTTGATCGAATAAAAATTGTTTGAATCATTCGATCGCATCGTTCGAATCGAATGGTTTTGCGCAAAATCCTTCTAATTCCTAGGACTTAGAAAACTTTTCAGGACAGGTTCTAGGAGGTCCCCCATAGGCTAAAATGGCAATTCGGCAGCTTTAAGGTGGCGAATAGCTGAATTCAAAGTATTAAGGGCCAGTAATTTTTTCAATTCGAATAGAATTTGGGCTATTCGATAGTTGAAGTAGCCCAAAATTACTTCGAAATTTGAATTATATTTGAATATTCACTTCAGCCCTTAGTAAATGTGCCCCTTAACGTGAGTATGACCAACATGTGCTACCAGCCACACTTCAACAAAAGTTTACCATTAGTGTGGAGCTCTACGTCCTATCCTGGACACCTGTGGGGCAATAAGTCCTGCCCTCATGGCAGGAAACTTCAGGTTAACTTTGGAAAGTCAAAGTGACTTGCATGTTTTCCATTCTTTAATTTACATTATTAACAGTGAGAAAGTATTTGGAGGAGGTTAGTTGTCCGAACTAGATGAGAAATATCTTTGTGTGTGTGTGAGTGGCCTGAAAGTAGCTCAACAATTAGTACCGATAGCCATGATTTAGTCTTAGTATTTAGTGGTTATTCAGATTGCAAGGTCTAAGAGCAGGAACTTTCTTAACTGTTGTACAGTGCAATTTGCCTTTAGATAAAATACAAATAACACGAGTGGTATATATAAAGAAATACTTTACTCTTGTACAAAAATGTTTCATGAAAGACTCAAAGTTTGATCAGCAAGTATAATATATACACATCATATAGTAACACATTTCAAAAATCAAGCAAAAATGTACATCAACATGGAGTGGATACACCTACCAAAAGAATGAGAATGGCACCAACTTTTCAGGACCAAGGCCTTAGTCAAGGGGATTAACTGTTGTACAAAACAGTATTTATACATAATCCATGCTAGGAGTAAATGCCCTTCTACTGTACAGTGCTGTAAAAAAACACTGGCACTTGAATGAATATTCACTTTAATTGACCTGAAGGCCAACAAGCCACTAAATACTTTTATGTAAGCCTTACAAGACGCTACCATCAACTTTACTCCACATATAAATTAATATATATTTACGTGTTCTTTGTTCCACAGGAAAAAGCAAAATGCTGAGTCCAAAATGGAGGCACCAAGCAAGTGCTATACTACTCTTTCGCTTTTGGTTAACCGCCCCCTGAAGCCCACTACAACAGTATGTATTTTTAGACGCAACAGAAAATGCCACACTACCACCCCTCTCATTCTCCATCCTGTCGGCACAGTTTATGGGACAGAATTCAGAAGTGTTACATTTTAGGTCAATGTGTAAACAACACACAGAGTTGCTGTTTTACACTGAACTTTAAATTTTCGTTCCACTTTTCTTATCTTAAATACAATCGCTGTTTCCTAATTTTTGGCAACCAAATACAAGAAGGTTTATCTGCCCTGTAACATCAGTTTATCAGTGATTCCGTTTTAGGAGAGACTAATTATTATCAAAACTACACAGCAAGAGAAGAAGGATGAGCAAGTTGCTACACTAAGAACTGCTTCTCAAATTGACACAGTTACTCTACACACCTAAACAGAAGAGGCAGATTATTAAGAATGTTTTGGGGGTACAGAAAGGTTTAATGAAAAAGAGGATCAGGAAAAAGGGTGGAAACAGTTTAAGAGCAGGTTAAAGACATTTTGATGAGAGAAAAGTGGAAGAAGGACGTCAGAGGTGTAAAACAGAGAGAGAGAAGAAAGCCATATAGTAAGAAAGATAGATTTTAGCTTTTCCCTCTGTTAATGCTCATAATATCTTCAGCTATAGACTTAAATATTCAGGAATAAATATCCAATTCCATGACCTATATGAATTTGAATTTATTACATTATCAACAAAGTAACTTCTTATTCCTGGTTATATTGTTCTATTTATTTAGTAATTAGATCTTTTAAAAATCTCATGAATATTAACACAAAGATTATTTCATATTTGCCAATTTCTTGACTCGAGAAAGCTAGCTGGGCATTAATATTTACGCTTCAAACTAGAGTATTTTGTTATTTGGCTGGGAATGGCATTTTACATAAAGTCCCATTTAAGCTAACAATTTGTATTCTCTTTTTATCAGCACAATGGTCAAGATGGTAACTAAGCTAATATAAACCCATGTTGGGGGCACAACAATTGTACACTTATTTTTGGCAGCCTTAAGAAACCATGCTGTAAATTACAGATGGAATCCTTAATCATAAAACCTCAGGTCCCATGCATTCCAGATAATCTATCCCATACTTATATATATTATAAATAAAATATATATCGAGTGATCTATATATATATATGTGTGCGTGTGTGTAACCTGTTATCCAGAATGCTCAGAACCTGGGGTTTTCTGTAATTTGGCTCTTCATACCTTAAGTCTTCTAGAAAATCATGTAAACATTAAGTAAAGCCAGTAGGCTGGTTTTGCTTCCAATAAGCACTAATTATTTCTTCGTTGGGATCAGGTACAAACGACCTTTTTTTTTATTACAGAGGAAAAAAGGAAATCATATTTAAAATTGTGGATTGTTTGGATAAAATGGAGTCTATGGGAGACAGCCTTTCCGTAATTAGGACTTTACTGGATAATGGGTTTTCCCAAGGATCCCATGCCTATATATATATATATATATATATATATATATATATATATATATATATATATATATATATATATAATCCTAAGGTTTTCAGGATTGGAAGCTCTACAAAATAATGTATAGTAGAGCCCAGTGACTTCTAGTTATGTCAGAGACTTTGGGTGTGCTGTTTAAGTACCTTACCTGTAAACACTATTC
This sequence comes from Xenopus borealis, assembly GCA_024363595.1. NCBI lineage: Eukaryota > Metazoa > Chordata > Amphibia > Anura > Pipidae > Xenopus > Xenopus borealis. The sequence goes on along the minus strand of CM044447.1, from coordinate 2,004,190 downwards.
CTGGAATCCCTAACCTATAACCCTCTAGTAATTAAATGACAGTAAGTTTTGCATTACTAATTCTTAGATTTCAGAATTTGAATAAAAATACTGAATATTTATCCTATGCCCGGTATGAAGCCTAATGGGGCAAATCAAATGGCTACGTCTTGTCAAACAAATATGTGGAATTTTTAATAGATGATAATTCTATGGTGCATGAAGAATATTTTTTGGTATAATACTATGGGGAAGTCTTTCCTTGTTGTTCACAATAAGTGACATTATACACCCAATGTACCACTCCTCTGAATAAAAATAAATGAACTAAATAAAAATATGAAATTCAAGAACACATTATACCAATGATTCCATGTGAGAGCTTGCAGAGTATTGCGAGTAAAAACAAGGATTTTGTTTTCACTGCTGTCAAGGAAAGTGAAACGTGGCCGCACAGAGGCGCAGTTTTTATTTTTAAGTCTATAGAATTTATTTTAACTACTGAAGGCTACACAGTGTGGTGTGTTCATGCAAATAAATAACTTTTAATCTACAGAATACACTGTGCCAATATTTTTTATCAGGGTAGTGGCAAACTGGATATCTTGATCAGGTCTGCACTGAGAATTAAAACAGGCCTTGGCATTTCAATTACACAGAGCCCCCCACCAGCCCACTAAATAGTGACTTTCTATGGCATCCTACAGCAGCCCCTGTGGCATTTGTCAGAACCCAGATTGCCAGTCCAGGTCTGATCTTGATCCCCTTCTAGCTGGTTTGGATTGAAAATCAAAATAGACCCTGGCATTTTTGATACACAGAGGCCTGGCATCTAGTTAACCGCTACTACACACCTTGGGTCACTTCCCCTAATGCACATCTCCATTACGGTAAATGACACTTGGCCTGGGTGACCTGGAAGCTTTCCGTTTACATTGATAAGAATCATTCTGACTGGCACTATACAAATCACCCACGTGTCACTGGCCAGAAGCATACGGGAAGAAAACAAAGCCAAAGCAACTTTCCTTATGAGGTGGGCACAAGAGTGTCTTTATATAAGTGCAAAGTGGTACCATACCTTTCTGAATCAGCGACGGGTACAGTATTTATGTTTTAACAGATTTATCAATCATTTCTCCACAAAACTCTATAATTTGGCCCAGTACTCCAGTCACGTGTGCAGGTCTGGACTGGTGGTCAAAATAGTTCCTGGCATTTCAATTACACAGAGGCCCAACCAGTCTCCCCACTGGCCCACTAAATAGTGACTGTCTATGGCATCTTACAACAGCCCCTCTAGCATTTACCAGAACTCAGATCACCAGCCAAGGCCTGCACTTGTGTAGATGGGTCACACATAGGGTTGCCACCTTTTCTTAAAAAAAATACCGGCCTTCCACTATATTTGGCTTTTTTTCCTATTAATAACATTGGGATCAGCCATCAAAAATACCGGTCAGGCCGGTAAAAAAACGGTATTATTCGGTATTAAAATAAAAATAGGGTTGCCACCTGGCCGGTATTTTAGGTGGTTGATCAATAGGAAAAAAAGATAAATATATTGGAAGGCCGGTATTATTTTGAAGAAAAGGTGGCAACCCGTTACAGCTTATATTGACCGCCTGGAAAACTAACTAGTTCAGCCTCATTTGAGAAATATTATTTTAATTGTACAAACACAGTAATCACTCAAAACTCCCAATTCCTTCCACCTGAAGACCACCGCCCAAGCTGAGGGAAGTTAGTGATGGGTTTTTTAACAAATATGCCTCAATGAAAACCATATGAACCTCTCCACATTAAAATGATTTTATAGCAGTATGTGGAATACTGACTAGATAACGTTGTTCCAGTAGGAATTACACACAAAAATCAGCACATTAATTGCAGTTACAAAGCTATAAAGGCATCTCTGACGCCCGCGGATGGATTCCCTTTGGAAAATACGCTAGAGCCAATGCCCCGCCCTCTCCCTTTCCATTGATCGCGCTCTTACCAGCCATAGTGCGACTCTTCCCAAAAGATCCCTCCGCCGCCCTCTAACCACGTGCTTCTCCTGCTGCCGCGCAGTGCAGTCTCCAACTAGCTTGGCAGGTGGGAGACTCCTATATCGAGCTGTAGTGCCTTCCGGAGGGATGAGGCGTCACACGCTGAGGGGGAAGGGGGAGTGTAGGCGGGCGGGCTTGGGGTTGTGTCAGAGTAATGCTGTTGACAGAGTTATCTGAGTATAAAGATACGTTTTCTGTCAAAAAGTTTCGGCGAATTTGGTAGTTTTACTATCCTCGGTTAAATAAAATGTGCCGTTTGTAGGTAAAAAAAAGGTTTGTAGGGCTCTGCTTTTGTATGTAGTTCAATGTCCGTGAATAATAAAGCATTAGGAAATAAACGATAAACGAGTAGCAGCTTGTCTTTCTACTCATGGAGCTTAAAGGAATCACTTTTATCTCCCAATATCTCTGCCTTCAAACAAAATGGAGGGCTGGCACTTGGCTGCCATTTTAGGCTAATAAAATGATTTGATGCCGGGGTTATAAATAGTTGAGAAATATTATGTATATAAGATATTTTTCTTTACAAAGGTAGCCATTATAGTTGTGAGGCAAGGGGAGAACAAAAGCTGAGCTTGTTAGCAGTAGGGTTGCCATTAGGGTTCCCAACTTTTCTTGAAAAAAATACCGGCCTTCCTATATATTTATCTTTTTTCCTATTAATAACATTGGGATCAACCATCAAAAATACCAGCAAGGCCGGTAAAATACCTGCCAGGTGGCAACCATAGTTGTCGCCACCTTTTCTGCAAGAAAAATACAGGCCACATGGAAACCCTAGTTACAGTTGCCACCTTTTCCTGAAAAATATACCGGCCTTCCTATATATTTATCTTTTTTTCCTATTAATAACATTGGGATCAACCATCAAAAATACCGGCCAGGCCGGTAAAATACCGGCCAGGTGGCAACCCTAACCCTAGTTAGCAGGCCGGGAGTGGGATACGAAATAGGCCCTGGCTAGGGTTGCCACCTTTTCTGGAAAAAAACACCAGCCTCACTATATTCTTGCCATTTCTTCCTATTAATAACATTGGAATCAGAAAGGACAAGGCCAAGGGATACGCAGGGTAGGCAACTGCCTACGGCGCAATCACTGGGGGCAGGGGCTTAACTACAGAGGAAGCATGCCCTGCATTTGCAGGGGGGCCCAGGAGCTATAGGGGCCCCATGAGGCCCTAATTCATATACAATTACAATCATTTTTTTGGGGGCCTGAAAAATAATTTGCTGTGGGGCTCAGTAAGATCTAGTTATGCCAGTGACTGGGGGTGCACTTCACAGGGAATTTTTATTTTTACTATTCAGTTTGCTTGGCCTTTATTTTTCAAAATTGCACGCCCCAACCCCCACCGGGGTTTATTTTGGCCTATTTAAATTGTGAAGTCGCCTCCCCACCCTGGAGTGTGACTTGGTGCCTTTCATGCTGACCCTAGGGTTGCCACCTTTTCAGGAAAAAAATACCAGCCTTGGCATTTCAACTATAGTGATGTCCAAAATGCTCAATAAGCCTTTGTTTTCTGCCTTATTGTAATCTTGCAAAACAAGGTAGGTGGGGGTTGCTGAAAATGGAAAATTAGAAAGTTAAAAATAAACATTACTTACCAGCACAATTAGCTCTTTCAAGCAGGTCTGGACTGGGAGTCAAAATAGGCCCAGGCATTCAACATAAACAGAGGCTCAAATCGACCTCCACCAGCCCAGTAAACAGTGACTGTCTATGGGACCTTACAGTAGCACCTCTGGCAGTTGCCAGAACCCACAGATTGCCAGTCCGGGCCTGTCTTCAAGTGGACTTTAAAAGCATATCTATCAGAAGAACTAGGAGATGGGTGGTCTGAGCGCAAATAAACACTGTACTAAAATGAAGGAGGTCTAGCATTTGTTTTCACATCACTCCACATAATATCACATTATGTATTCCCTTCTGAAATGGAGATCCCTATAAAGCTGGCCATAGTCGTAACAATTAAGATCTTTCTCTAAAAGGAACACACACGTGTAGAGCTGAATCGTCAAATATACAGGTAGAAACAATAGAATTCTACTTGTATCTGACGATTCAGCACTAACAATGGCCGATGTTCAGGGAGCTTTCAAAGGCATCCGATCAAAATTTTCCATCCAGCCCGATCAACCAGCCGACCGATATCTTAATCTTCTGACGATATCTGTCGGCTCATTTCCCACCATATTATCTGTGCGTCTATGGCCACCTTAAGGTCTGTAGTGTTCAATCTGACTCTTTGACTCAAAGCTAACACCCACATGATCAAATTGTGCCATAAGACAGAAATCAAAATAACCACTCAGACAACATAATTAAGTTTGGAAAATAAAGGGGAGGTCATATTTATTAAAAATCGTAGTAAATAAAAATAAAAAATGCTGGCCCCCAAATCATTCTTATTTAAAGGATAACACACTTAGCACCATTGCAAATGGGCAGGACCATCACCAGTAGTGATGGGCGAAACGGCCGCGTTTCGCTTCGCCGAAAAATTCGCGAATTTCC
>CM044447.1:1918227-1996543 GCA_024363595.1 Xenopus borealis | reverse complement strand
ACTCTGCTACCAGGATTCTTCTACTCTGTCCTAAAAGAGAATCTGCTCAACCCCAACTAATATCCTTAGCATGGCTGCCTGTCAAGCAAAGTATAGCATATAAAATCCTTCTACAAACATTCAAAGCCCTTCACTCCTCTGCTCCTCACTACATCTCTTCTCTTATCTCGCTATACGTTCCTGGTCGTCTTCTCAGAACTACCTTCTCTTTATACCACCCACATCCACTGCTACCTACCGTCTCAGACCCTTCTATCTTGCTGCTCCTTACCTCTGGAATTCCATCCCTGAAGTCCTCCGTAATGAATCCTCTCCCAATCTCTTAAAAAAATAAATCTAAGAGCCAACCTTTTGGAGCACTAGAACAGTAGCCTAGTCCTGCCCCTACTGTCTATGCCTTACCATGTGCACTTTTTCATCTCTAATTTGTACCTGTATGTTAACCTCCGATCCATTTAGACTGTAAGCTCTACAGGCAGGGACCTCCTTCCCACTTTTTCTCTTACCACATAGCACTTAACCTCTTTGTCCTATGATTCTGTAAATATTTATTATGTGATTTGTCTCCCCCATGTATACTTTTATATATATTGTACTTTTATGCACTGTACAGCGCTGCGGCTCTTTAACAGCGCTTTACAAATAAAGTTAGACATAAATACATATATATTTATATGTATATATATATATATATATATATATAGTGAATAAGTAAAATATAAGGATATTATAAGATACCGAGGAGTTTCATGACTTCGGCCTCGTGTTTTTATACAGGTCATGGAACTCCGAGGTAACTTCTAATATCCTCATATTTTGCAACTGGGGGTACTTTATTTATTATAATACACATGTTTCAGTGAGTCATGTGACAGAAATGACATCAGAACTCACCATTTATAACTGATGACATCAGAACTCACCGTTTATAAGGATATAATTTACATGATATTCACAGCTTTTGTGTATTATATATATATATATATATATATATATATATATATATATATATACCATTGCACACTAGCAGCATCCTATTTACAACAGCATCAAGTCTTAAAGCTACAACTTCACCTACTTCTGAATGCAACCCAAACAGCAATATCTTAACACAACATACAAATTTAAAGGAATCACCGAGCCCCCTGTTTTACATTACCAAACCATGTATATTACCCTCATTATTCATACATGGCTGGTGGTCCCCCCTAGGGTTCCTCTACATCATTCACAAGCTTCCATCCCTCTGTATATACAGTAGTAATGGTTTTTACAGTGTAACTTGATTTTTCATTATTTTTATGTAGAATTTTTTTTTAATAATCCTCACTCTTCTGCACATCTTTTGGTGTCTCAATAAAAGAACCCACCAGGCCTCACATCATTGGCTCCGTAGGTCTTTTATTTACTTAGAGAGGTGACATATTGCCCATAGCAAGCAATCTGATCATTGTGTTAATTTTATAACATGTATTAGAAAACCAACTGCAGACTGGTTGTTGCAATATAGGTTAGCAAAACAATTCTGTGCAGTAATCAGGTTCAATGAATCTGTCCGGTAGTAGGAAAAAAACATACTGGATGCTTATGTAAATAACTTCATTGTGATAGACTTATTTCCCCTGTTACAGTAAAGCTTTCAAAGCAAGGTTTTTCCTTTAAATAGTTTTGTGGTAAACCAAAGGACATCCTTAGGTGTCCAAACCCAGAATAATTTCTTGGTGGTGGCATAATAAGTTATTGTGGTGTTTGAATGAGGTTTTGGGGAATGTTATGTTTTTTTCTATGACATGTGGGAAGCACAAATACAGATTAACACATTGCACTTACCGCATCCACCGGCATGTGAGGACACGTTGAAGTGGAAGGAGTTTATTGCAACTTTTGTGGCTTTTATTTTACTGTACTTTATGGAGCAACTTTGTAGTAGCAAAGAGATTAATGAAAAATAAGGATTTTAATAAACGGGCTGACGGGCGATAACTTAGATATATTGTCATAAAACTTGTCGACTCCATGGCTGCAAAATTGCCCAAGGGTAGACACAAAAAACAACAGGAAAAAAACCGAAAGAAAATGAATAAAGTGATGAATGAAACATGTTATTAAGATTCACTTTAAATCAAATATAGTTCTAGCACATTATCTTCAGGGAAATTAGTGCTGCATATATACAGCTCATATGTTAGCTTAGCAGATCAATAAATCTATACTGGGTTGACAAGTAGTTTCTTAGGTCCTGCTCTAAACATATCAAAATAGGGCATGTTGATGTATTTACAGAGGGGTTCTCCACTCTTTATCTTGTTTACAATCACCATTCCAGGTAAGGCTGCTCCATGTCACATAATGTCAACGTCATGCCTTGCTGAAACCACATACACTTGCAGTAATATATAAAAAATAGGATTTAATAAACATTATCTAATAGCTCACATTATCATTAGCAAACAGAACACACATTATGGCAGTAATCAACATCCTTAGGTCCATTATAAAGTGACCCACTGAAGCTTGGAGACCAGAAGAATAGGATTGACCCTCGAGAGTGCCTTATTTCAATGGATTTATATTGATATATATCATACTCATCTGTAATGCAAAGTAATTGGATAGCATAGGGACACTGTAAAGGCAGAAGGATGGTGAGTGATGAATAGCCATAGCTATGTTCTAAAAATAATATGACAAACACATACCACAGCAAATTTATTACCACAAATGAATTACTGGTTGTCACAGGTAACGAGTCCCATACTTCTAACTACAAAGCTGTAACATTTTATTTTCTTAATTACATAGTACGTTTGGTTGAAAAAAAAAGCATCAAGTTTTGTGCCAGCACAAATATTTTATAGGTAATTCCGTAGCAGTTTCCATTGCTGTCTCAAATTACTTTGGGCTTGGGCTTGAGCACCACTGGTTTCTTTGTCTTGTGGTTGGATGGGATTCCACCAAGTGGTATGGACTCTAGTAAGATCTTAAGTTTTACTGACACAGTTACTACATTAGGTAGGAGTCTCTAGCTCTTCTGTAGTATTTTTTTTTCAATTTACATAGAGTTAGATTGATTGGTCACAGACACTGCATTGGTGTATTCAGTTTTCCATTCATGAGGAGGAGAATGAGCAAGGAATTCCATGATTCAGGTGCTTTTATTCTCATGGCCAGGTTGTGTGTCGTTGTCTTGCTTTTCATTGATTGGCTGTGTTTGGTTGCACAGGCAAACTATGGGTGGACACAACCTATCCTATGTTTCTGTGTTTGGATCTGGATACACAAATATTTCCCTGAAATATGTAAGCATTTAAGGGTATTATTGATTTTGTTTTGGTTTTAGGATTAGAGAGTTTCCCTGCAGCAATACAATATTGGTATGGTCACAACGGACAACAGAAAAGATTGTATCTTCTCTGCCGCATCTCGTGACAATGGACTGCAAGTTTTACCCAGCCCTATGTTTAATATGGCAATTCCTGGTGTATTTATTTATAGGTAGGTGATGATTTACTTTTACCATTGTTTCTTATGCTGGTCTATTCCCTATAATGTGTTTGATTAGCAGGGGCCTTCAGTACCTTGATCACTTATAAACGTTAACTGTCACTGGAATTCTCTGGCTGCTGCCTTTAAGGTAGTCTACATTAGGCTTCATGACAGTTTTTTCCAAACAAATAAATATTTTATAAATGTATTTTTTTCAGTAGAACCCATTTGCTTCAAGTGCAAAGACGTTGTCATTAGTAGGGCATGTCCAGCACTGATCACAGGCTCATGCCCTTGACATTACACCTATATATGGTGGGGCAGGGAGTATTTAAATGTCTAAACTGTATTCTGTGGGGAAGGGCCACTCAAAGATCCCATTGTAGGCCTCTTTGTATCATCTTTAATGGTCCATCATCTCTCTGGATCCTCAATGGCACATTCATGATTGGTGTGATTTGCTGGTCGTCCTCTTCCCATTTTTTCTTCACCTAATTGTCTTTTCCAGATAACTGGGTTTTCTACAATTTGGCCATTTGTGCCTCAAGTGGATGGCCAGACTTAGGTCAAGGATCTATTTGTGTGCTTGCCTTGCAGTCCATGGTGTTTTTCATGTGTGACATGGTTTTTTGTATTCTAACACCAAAAATCTAGTCACAACACTGTTGCTTAAAATATGCCATTAAAAACATACAAAATATGCTGCATGTTTTTGGATACAGGCTTGCAAATACAGAACAAAGGCAATAATACAGTGTTAATAACAGTAGTTCAAAGGCTGATTTGTGCTTATCATGATCCAGGGGCAACAGGCTACACATTTTCAAAGTGAGTTCTATTTAAATTTATTGGGCTCACATTGATCATGTACCAGGTGTGTGTGTGTTGCTACTTCAGGTTTAAATTACAACAATTTATCACATGGGCGGATAACACGATTTAAAGGGCACCTGTTGGGGCAAAATTGTACCCCCAACCAAAGGTGCGGGCTAATAGAGCCTGCATTCCGGTTGGGGGTTTCACTATTTTTTTTTTTTAAAATGCCCCTCGCCAGTGCTAGCGGTCTCGCTCCGGGAGGGAGCGACCAGCCGTCTCCCCACAAGCGCGCGTCTTACTGACGTCACGCGCATGCGCAGAATGAAAAAGCAGTCACAATTCTGGCCGCTTTTCATTCTGCGCATGTGCGTGACGTCAGTAAGACGCGCGCTTGTGGGGAGACGGCTGCTCGCTCCGGGAGCTCCCTCGCTGGCATTTAAAAAAAAAAAAATTGTGAAACCCCCAACCGGAATGCAGGCTCTATCAGTCCGCACCTTTGGCTGGGGGTAAAATTTTGCCCCAACAGGTGCCCTTTAACTTGAAGAAAACATAAAAAGATTGACAGGTTGCTTTAGCATTTTTTGAGATAGGTCATTGAACGGGTTTTCATTCTGAATTCTTGTTTAGATCATTAAAGGACAAGGAAAGTTAAACTAAAGAAGTGTGTATAAATGTTGTACATGATGTTTTGTGCTTGTGTTTAGCAGTAAAGATCTGTGTCTCCCCAGTAGATTCCCCAGTAGCTCCCCATCTTCTTTTCCACTGATTCACATGCTCTGTGCTGCTGTCACTTACTGAGCTTAGGGACCCACTCACAATATACACTACACACAGGGGCAGATTTACTAAATCCGTGTGAAGGATTTGAATATTTGCTCTAATAGTCTCTATTCGATTGTGCAACTATTCGAACTATTTGAATATTCAAATTAAGTATTTTCGACTATAGAATATATTCGGTCGCATCGAATAGATTCGCCTGTCGAAGTACTTGCACTTTAAAATTTTTATTTGACTGCCTACTTCGCCAGATTGAACCTACCGAATTGCAATAGAAGCCTATGGGAATCCCCCATAGGCTTTTTTTTCTAAGTCTTTTGCCGAATTTCAATCGTACGATCGAACACTTAGAACGTTTGATTCGTACGATTCTGGCGAATAGTCGTAAAGGTGCTCAAAACGGGCAAATATTTTCTTTGATTTTGGCGAATATTTATTCGTCAAATATTCACCAGTCGAATTCGAGGGCAAAAAACCCTCGACAATTCGACCCTTAGTAAATCTGCCCATAGTGTAATAGAAATATAGTCACAATATAAGGCTGATTAGTCATTAATACAGATAATTACTACATGACAGCAGAGAAACCAGTGCAATTAGCATCAGATTTTAATAATCAACCCTGTAGCATCACCTCATATGACAGGCCAACCTCATTTTCTGCTTAATAATTTGTGATGACCTCTTAGCTTAGCTTCTCAGCAACTGCTCAAAGCCCACTGAGCATGTGAGTGTCGCAGACACTTTCCAAGATGGTGGCAAGATTTGAGTCCTGGATCATTGCTGCTATTGACAAGCTGAAACTTTAGGCTCAGTTACCCAAGGACCCCAAATCCCAGCCATCCCATCCATTGAAATCCCCTTTTCCGCTGCTCCCCACCACACTCCACACAAATTGTCAAAACACAAACCCCCAGTGAAAAAAATGAAAGATTTCCATATGTTCATATACGTGCCCACCAGTATCATTAAGCAAGTCCAATCCTGAATATGGAAGTAATATCTACTTTTTGACATGGGTTTATGTAGAAAAGTTGCATACAAAATATTTAAATTTAAATGTGTTTTATGTTATTTCTCTTTGTGCTTAGGTTTATGCAGTGTGACAATATGACTTTATTTTTTTCTGTAACGTGACTGCTCCTTCTGTAGGCATGCCCTGTACAGCAAGCACGTCACACACTGATTAGTTCCTGACATTGACAGCTATTCACTGCATCATACTGGTTAATGGGTTTTGATGTTTTTGTCTCTTTCCAGTTCGAGTTAAAACCACCAAAGAGGATACACCTCTACAGGGTGCAGAGCATATTGTTTATGGCAAATTAAACCGCAAAGGTAAATTGTATGTCTTAGGCATAATGAGAATGAAAAGTTGCAGAGTCATTTATGATTAATAGGTATTAGTAGGAAGAAATATTCCATCTATGTTGAATTTTAGCATTGAAAGTAATATGAAGAAATAGAAACGTGTCTGTGATAGTAATCATTACTTACAAGGCTCATTTTTGGCAAAGAAACTACTTATAACAGTCCCCACAAGAAAAACGCAGACCAGAACCATCCTGACGTTGAAGTACAGTGAAAGCTCAATTTTACATCTACAGATTTTAAGTTTTCCCACACATTACATTGAGGTCCCAACAATATTGAATGCATAATATATTTTTCCAGATTTTACACAATTGTTTCCGGTCCCCTGAAAACCATAAAATGGAGGTTTCATTTTAAATTATAATAACTGAATTCGGCTGAATACTAAACATTTTCCCGAAGATTGAACTGAATTTGAATCTTGCATATTTAGATTTTAAATTTGAGAAAATGAAACAAATGCTTTGTGTGTAAACAAAGATATCTGTTGTCCAGAGCTTTAAAGTCAAAAGACATTTGGGGGCTGATTTACCAACAGTCAAGCTTTAGTTTTTTTTTTTTCATTTGAGTCAGGATTTATTATAGAGTAAAACTTGGCATGTAAAAGCTTGTGAGGTTGAAAAGAATTTGATGGGAATTGTCCATCTATTAACGTATATATAATAAAAGTTTTTGCCCCCAAAACAAATAATATACCAGCTGTCTCATGTTCTGGCTGGTAAAAGATGGTAGCACAGGAGTAAAATTTTTTTCTGGTAGATCGTGACCCAACAAGTGAGTTCCTAGGTGTAACAAAAGGTATTCACTCCATACGAAACCCTTTTATAATTATCAGTGTCTTCAAATTATTCCAGTCATGCTTACTAATTGATTGCTTGCATGGAAGATTATATCCCCTGGTGCCCATGTCATAGTCTCCACTCCCTTTCTGGTAAAACACTGCCAGGCCTGTCTTGTTTTATTGTTGGTATTCCAGCTGAATCAGAATTAGAGCAGAAATCCTTCAAGCATCACGGCAAGGTCAATGACCCTTTCTGTGAAGGACTTGTGTAGGTTTACAGCACTACCGGCAGAGAGGAGTATATATAGTTATTTTATGTTCATAAATTATTTATGCCCTTTTGTTTTGTAGGTTTAAATGGTCCTCATAGATTTCCTTGTGGTTTCTAAGCTTTTCTTGAGATGGTTTCAAATACAATTAACCAGCAAGCAAAAGTGATAGTTATGGTACCTATACACAAAGCCTGATTTCAGTAATATGGAGATAATCAATTTCTGGTTGGACAGTGCCAAGATCTGCCAGCTCAACTACATTGTAAAGATTCATGGAAAATATATGTTAATATTTAATTATAAGATATATCTTAAATGATCAAGACACAGCTATCTGTGGCAGTTTGTGGACACTGTTTTGACATCTGCTGGTCAACAACAAGAACTACTGTTAAATGCTTAGGATTATCCCTGTAGTATATTGCTGGTAAATGTTTTCTGCCCTCAGAAGAGATCAAAATAATTAACAATGCAACACCTTAGCAGTCATGGACATTCAGGGGATGAGTAAAGGAGAAGGACAAACTAGAGCACCATAAAGAAAGTCAGGAAGAGCAAAACTGTGGACTAAAGCTGGCCATAGACGTAACAATTATGATCTTTCTCGGAAAAGATCTTTCCAAGAAAGATCGTTCGTTTCAACACACACGTGTAGAGCTGAATCGTCAAATATACAGGTAGAAACAATAGAATTCTACTTGTATCTGACGATTCAGCACTAACAATGGCCGATGTTCAGGGAGCTTTCAAAGGCATCCGATCAAAATTTTCCGTCCAGTCCGATCAACCAGCCGACCGATATCTTAATCCTCTGACGATGTCGGTCGGCTCATTTCCCACCATACACGCACCGAATATCGTACGAAAATTCGTTTCGTACGATATTATCTGTGCGTCTATGGCCACCTTAAAGGAGAGCAGCTCTTTCTTGCATCCTCCAGGCAGCTTCTCCTTTGTGTCCTACCTACTACAGATTAAACTTTAACTGTATCTGATTTCAGTGGAAAGGGTGGGGAGAAGGTAACTGCAACTGCTCTAAAAAAACAAAACCAATAATGTAGTAAATAAAGAAACAATACTCCAGTGAACTCAGTCATGTCAATCTACTTACATATCTCTAAACTCAGCATGTTATCATAAACTTCTAAAGCAACATGAAATAACTAACAGGTCTGGAAAAAGGTTGAATAGCTGGTACCCAAAATGCAGGTGTGTCAACCACAGAAAAGGCAAAATAATTAAATGTCAAAGGAAATAGAGAATACACCTAACACGGAAAAACAGCATCAGGAAAGAGAAACTGAGTTCATATTCTGAGGCTTTACCGACAAGGATAGTGAATGATGCCTATTTTGCTGATTTTCAGAAAAAGCATATCTCTTGAGCTTCACGTAGCAAATAGGAAGGACAACCATTTGTAAATTGCATACAACCATGGCATAGGTTTTAGGTTTTACTTTCTCATAGAATTACATTTTTTGGTTGTTTTTGAAGTTTTAACAAATATGCAGTTTTACAGCAGAACATCATCATCAATTGATATCTCAGATAATCATTCATTTGGTCTTGTGACTTTGTTATTGTATGTCACATTACTTTTTGTACCTCTTTTGTATCACAGTGAGTGTCTTTGTGGAACTGTTCAAAAACAGCCCATTCCTTGCGTGCATGGACATAGAAACGGCTAATGATGAGTTGATAGACCCAATATTTGTGTGGGTTGGACCAAATGAAAAACTTATAAAAGGTATCATTCACAAGTATCATTCTTTCTAAAGGTCATAGTTTGTTGGTACTGTATATAAAATCTTGTGCACAGTTTATTCTGATTTTAAAGTAGGCATTTTGAAGTAGTGTTGTAGTGAGAGGTCATCTTCAAAGAATCTTAGGGGCAAATTTACTATTGTTCCCCATAATTAGCTCGAACAAATTCGTAGTTCGATAAGCATTCGACCATCGAATGCTTATCAAATTGTTTTAGGCTATCATTTTGCTCGCAATACGATTTCTCGAATTCGTACGATCGGATACAGATCGTTCAATTTCACGAAAAAAAACGTGAAATTTCCTTCGAGGGTCCGAAAAATTTGTACGATTCGAACGCTACGATCGTATGAATGGTATTCGAGCAGGACTTAACCTCAGAAGCCTATGGCATTCGATATATTCGATTATCGAAGAGGCCAAATTTGCATATCCGATTTCCCGAAACATTCCTACGATCGGTATTCAATCGAACTTCGATTATTTCACGTGAATTTCGTAAATCGTCCCTTAGTGTTTTGCTTTCTTAAATGTTGCTCACAACGTTTTGTATGATACAGTAAAGGACTTCTAAAGTATTGATGTTATTGCCAAAAGCAAATACTAAAAAATTCCATAAAAGGTACATGCCACTAACAATTAGCATTAATGCTGATGGGCTGCCCAGTTGATTTCTAGCTGTTGCTAATAACCCCCAACATCCTTCAGCCAGAACAGAATGCCTGAAGTTGATCTTCAACAACATCTACAGTGATTTTGTTTAGTCTCTAACATTCACACTGGTAAATATAGACTTTATTTTTATTTGCTGAGACACTTTGGGTACCTCTAAACCCCATACTTATATGCATGCCCTAGATAGTTACATAATGGTGATAATTAGTGGTTGGATGGAAAACATTTCATAAGTAGGTCTAAGGGGGTTCCAGTCCTTCCATGTGGTTAACTGCATCAGAGATGAAAGATCTCTACTTTGTAGGTTACTGTAGTACCAGTTTGATTTGTGTCTGTGGGATTCATTTCACTCACCATTTCACAGATATCAGCTAACATGACTTACAGTTTTGGTCCTACTAGCTTTGGGTGACCTTTTATGGCTCACTTATCATGACATATTGCAAATACTGTGACTTTACTGGAAGTCTTTGCATATACTCCTCTACATATCATGCATCAGTATATTCCAGCTGTCAGCGAGACTCATTTCCTGTTTTTCTCTCAGGGCACATCAGCGTTAACCTCACCGAAACAGGAAAGCTCATGATGAAGTCTTTTCGCAAATCCATGTCTGGGTCCTACAATTGCATGGTGAGATACCTCAACATCAAGAATGGCAATGAAACCACGATGGTGAAATCCTTCTCATTTACTTTGCTGGGTAAGACTTTGAAATATATCATTTTTTTTATTTTTAAACCATTTTGCACCTGCAGATTAAACACCCTCTCTTCTAATCTCTAGGGATGGATAAACCTATTTGTGAATATATTCACCTTAAAGCAACTTTCATGGCCCAGGATAGACAATCCAAGAGATTGGTCATCCTTTTCTGCATCTAGTGACACACCAAGGGGCAGATTTACTAAGGGTCGAATTTGAGGGTTAAAAAATCCTCAAATTCAACCATGGGAATACTTAGGGAATAAAAATTCTTCGAATTCGGAGGATTTTTACCGCAATTCGATTGGTGGAACGATCGAATAGAAAAATTCGATCGATCGATAAAATAGTTCGAAACGATTGATTCGACCGATTTTAACCATTCGATCAAATTTTTTTACTCAATCAAAAATTTTCAATCCCAATTTGAATAGATTTTTATTTGATGGAAAAACCTATTTCTGAATATATTCACCTTAAGGGTAGGGACAGACAGGGAGATTTGGGGAGATTTTGTCGCCTGGCGTTTTTAGCAGGCGACAATCTCCCCGAATCTCCCTGTCTGTCCCTACCCTTAAGCAACTTTCATGGCCCAGAATAGACAATCCAAGAGATTGTTCATCCTTTTCTGCATCTAGTGACACACCAAGGGGCAGATTTACTAAGGGTCGAATTTGACGGTTAAAAAACCCTCAAATTTGACCATGGGAATACTTAGGGAATAAAAATTCTTCAAATTATTCAGCGGATTTTTACCGCAATTCGATTGGTGGAACGATCGAATAGAAAAAATTTGATCGATAAAATAGTACGAAATGATCGATTCGACCGATTTTAACCATTCGATCGGATTTGTTTATTCAATCAAAAATTTTCAATCCCAGTTCGAATAGATTTTTATTCGAATCATTCGATCCAATCGAATTTTCAAGATTCACTGGTCGAATTGGTCTCCAAAAACATTCAAGAACTGGAAACTTTTTGAAAATTCAATCGAACTTCTAATCCTTCATGTGAATTTAGTAAATCTGCCCCCAAGTGGTTTGAGCTTCAACCAAAATACCCGAGACTTCTGGCAACAACTTCTTATCACTGCAAGACAAAAAAATTAATTTAAAAAAATGATATCCTCTTTGTAACAGTAAAAAAAACCATTGTACTTGATGGTAACTAAATTGCATGGATCCATGTTGGTGGCAACACAATTCCATTGGGATTATTTCATGTTTAAATAATTTTTAAGGCATGATGGTCCAAAATACGAAGATCCCTTACCCAGAAAACGCCAGGTCCCAAGCATTCAAGATAATAGATCCTATAACTGTACAAAGAAGCCTCAGAAATATACAACAATCTTCTTGTATTCACAGCATATCATGAGCCAGATTACACTTACCAGTTCAATGTCCGATGCTCCACCGAATCCTGCCAGTTTCAAATTAATGACCGTGCCGTTGAACGGCTTATTGGTGTGATCAAGGAGACTGTTAAAAACTTCACCTGCAAGGTGGTGAATCCATACCATCAATGTCACACCCTTATACCTTCACATCAAACCCTACAGAGACAGCTCTTCATATCTTTCAGTGGTAAGTATATGTTTCACTTTGGATTCTGATAATATCCTGCTTTGCAAAAGAAAACGTATTTATTGTATTATTATGTGAATGTTTTATTGTAATAAAATGAGCGTTGTTTGCCTTAATCCAGTAACCCATACCAACCAATTATGTTTTTAATTTTATTATTTATCCTTGGTAAAAGCTAACTGTTTATTTGTTTGCTACAGATTAATTTTCTAGTGATGAAATATGAGCAATACTGGAGCCATTGAGTTTTTTGAATATTGCTGAGATACAGAAAGTGTTCAGAAATATGAGATTTAGGAATTATTTTCAGTTACGTCCTTTAATTTGTGTCTTGCTTGGAGTTGCTTCACAGTGCATCAATTCCTTTTACTTCAGGTGTTGTCATTTTGTTGTCAGCTGTAACTTTAGCCTCTTTCTGCCTGCCTTTATCTGAGCCCTATCATCTCTCTTTTGCTTTACAGTTTAAGTGGCCAGTAATCAAAAGACCTATATTGTCACAAACAAACATTAACACGGATCAATATTTCACACCATTGCATTCTCAAAAATGTACTGATAACTCTCTGTGTGCCGCATTCTGTATTGGTGTATTATGCTCATCGCTGACAAAATCCATTGACATCACCCGCAGCAAAAGCAGAATACAATTGATAATCGGTAATGATGAGCTTGCAGTAATGTGAAGTATTGACTGGTGCTAATGCACAGAAGCCCATGTACTTTAAGGTTCCAGTAAATTGAGGGATTTTGCCCCTTGTATTTGCTAAAGAACAATATTCATTGCAATTGAGATGCCTACTGTGTCAGATGAGGGCTTTTTTAATTAAAGGAGAATTCAACCTGTATCTGAAAAAACCTTCCCCCCCCCATGTAGGCCCCCCTCCCTCCTCCACCCCAACCTACCTGCCCCCCGGGCAAATGCCCCTAAAATGAAACCCTCCTTCAAGGTCCTGTCCAGCAGAGTTCACAGGCACCATCTTCTCTCGATCGCTCTTCTTCTTGGTTCACTAGCGGAGTCTTGAAAAATGGAAATTCAGCTCTTAAAGTTATGAGGCAGCTTTTTTTTGCCGCTCTGTGCCGCCTGAGGCAAGGTTCTCACCTTGCCTCATGGCAGGAACGGCCCTGAGTACAAGGGATTTGCCGGTACGGAGCTACTGCACATAAGCCGAAAGCCACAAAGTTTCCGAAAAAAGAAATTGGAAATTTCGTGACTTTCGGGCACATGCGCAGTACTGGCAGATTCCTCCAACTGTGCATACGCCCAAAAGTCACAAACTTTCCAAAAAAAGATTGGAAAGTTTGTGACTTTCATGTACATGTGCAGTTGGAGCTACTGCACATGCGCCAAAAGTCTCAAGATTTCCAATTTCTTTTTTTCGGAAACTTTGTGACTTTCAGTAGCTACGCGCCGGCAAATCCCTCATACTGCGCATACACCAGAAAACACTGGTCAATCCAGGAAGAAGAGCAATTTAGAGAAGATTGCACCTGTGAACTCCGCTGGACACGATCTGGAAGGAGGAGTAAATAAGTTAGGGGCATTTGCCTGGGGGGGGGGGCAGGTTAGCAAGAGGGAGGGGGCCTACACAGGGGAGGGCTTTTTCAGATACAGATTGAATTCTCCTTTAAGAGCATATTTATTGGCATTCTTCATGTAGCATGGGAGGTTTTCTGTAACGACATATGACAATGAAGATTCTCATTCTTCCAGGTCATGGTACATCTAGTATAAGTAATTCTGGACTTGCTGAGTAATCATTGAAGACATTTCACTACTAATCCTGAACAACTTCTTCAGTTCAACTGACTGATAGGAGTTGCATGACACCTTGGTAATCCTATCCAGAGCCTCAATTGTACAATATGAATTGACACTCGATTTTGTTGCTCTGAGAAAAATGATTGATAAATGAGTTAAAATTATGGAAGGAAGTTTGGTCAGATTTGTTTTAATTAAAAAATTTGATTAATTAGAGTTTTAGTAAATAAGACTCTTAGGGGCAAATTTACTATTATTCCCCCAAAATAATTTATTTCTATTCGATAAGCATTCGATTTTTGAATGTTAATCGAATAGTTCTAGGCTACCTTTTATTCGATCATTCGACTATCGAATACAAATCTATTTGATCAGTCGAATAAATCATTCGACTGAATGAATAAATCATTCGATCGTTCGAATGATTCGAACGATCGAACACTTCGATTGTAGGAATCCTATTCGATTAGGACTTAGGCTTCTATCGCAATTCGGTAGGTCCAATCTGCCGAAGTAGGCAATCGAATAAACTTAAAAATTAAACTCCTTAGCTGGTCGAATGATCGAATTCGTCCATTCGACTCTATTCGAATGTATTCGATTGTTCAATCATACCCTATTCGATGATCGAATATGCCAAAATTCACATATTCGACCAAACGAATAAATCCTACGTTCGAAATTCGATCGAACTTCGAATCCTTCAAGTGAATTTAGTAAATCGGCCCCTTAGTATTCATTTAAATTTGTTTTTATATGTACCTTTTACTATGCAAAAAAGGGTGTTAGTAGACATAACTGGGATGATGAATCTATAGTGTCTGCAACTAGTGTTAGTTTCCAGTAGATGTCCTCAAAGAACGTATAATGAAAAGTGATACATACAAGCTACAACACTCAGTTATGGTTGATGAATTTCTATAAGCATGCATGTGTGTACACACGTGAATGTATGTGCTACACATTATATATATATATATATATATATATATATATAATACACACACAAATAAACACACATATAGGCACACACTAATGTCTATGTTAAATATAGATCTAAGAGGTGAGTGAGCAAGGCTATGCTGTTACACAGATAATTTAGCAATAACTTGTGTGATGACTAGTGCAATACCGAGGTTTTTGTATGTAGGGTGATAGTAAATGGCTGTTTGGAATCAATTGTTTGCTTTATGTACAGATACATCAAGGTAATGAATTCTGTCAGTGTCATAATACAAGGGAACCTGGCCGCTGATGGTATTGAATTAAGATCATCTCTAAGAATGACTTCCCATTCATTCCCCAGCCACATGGAAAGCTGTCAATATACTCTCTGTCATGTGGTCCATCTTTGGTGAATGGGTCACATGTCAATAAACGTGTGGCTTTAGAATCAAACACAACATTCTTCTTGCCGCCAACAGATGGTTTGGTGTAGTTTAAAGGGGACTGTGCAGCAAGGACAAAATAAGTTCTTCAGGTTTTTTACATCATTCATATTATGTGTTACCAGATTATGGGTTGTATCTTGGGCAGCTCTGCCATGTTTTTTTGTGCTGGAATAAATGTACACCAGCCCTTTGTTCCCTTTTGAATTGGGATTCATTGGGCTGTCCTCACCTGACTGCAATTTCAAAGCTGCCCAATTTGGGCAGATATTGCTAGGTCAGGCACACTGACTAGGTTTGTAGTGGCCAGGCTGGTAGATTTTATAGTTCCGTGTATGGCCAGCTTTCAGCTGACCAACCATCTGGAGTGACAGATATCAGAGCATTTTGTTGCCCTTTGTTCAGTTGGCCTGCCTAAACTGAGATTTTTACCTGGTGATGACTCTTCTGGGTGCTGACTAATTGAAAACTGTGAAACCCCACAGATGTGGCTGAGTTCTACTCCAAGCATGGATGGCCTAATTGAACAATACCTAACTGTTGACTCTAATCACTTAGATAATCATTAAGATAAGATGGTGGTCTAGGGAGGGAGCTGTGTGCCTTTGGTATGACTTCTTTGTACTAAGACAGAATATGAAATCAAGTCAAATTGGTAGGGTATGTATGGGGTTAGTTAGCCTCTAAGGCAGGGATCCCCAACTTTTTAAACCAGTGAGCAACATTCAGAAGTAAAACGAGTTGGGGAGCAACAATGGCATGGAAATTTTTCTTGGGTTGCCAAATATGTGCCATGATTGGCCATTTCATAGCCCTTATGTGGATTGTAAACCTACATTGAGGCTCTGTTTGGCATTGCTTCTGGTAATTATACAACCAAAACATGTCTCAAAGCCTGGAATTCAAAAATAAGCACCTGCTTTGAGGCCACTGTGAGCAACATCCAAGGGGTTGGAGAGCAACATGCTACTCACGAGCTACTGGTTGGGGATCACTGGTCTACGGTAATATCAAATGCAATGCCTTTTCCAGTTTCTTTTTCCATTTTCAGAATTATTTTACTAATGTTGCTGCTATTGTCTGAGGAACTAAAATAAAACTTGAAGATCTGAATGCGGTAATTCAAGCAAGCTCAGCTTAAAATCTGCAATGAGTTGTTTTAGTTAGGTTAGTATGGCCTTTATGCAACCCATTAAATCAACTGGCAGTGCTATAGAACACACACAATTTAGAAATTGCATTTTTATAGTGCAATATACACCCCCATGGACCAGGTGATCTTATGACTGCAACCTGGAGCATCTAGTAAATGTTTTGATCCATGCAGCTTATCTTGAAATGAACCTAGAGGCTAATTTAAGAGCTACACTATTGCTCTAGGCCACAGTACTCATGCCACATGGTTTAAAATAAAGCAGCCTTTTGCAGACTTTGTAAATGGAAAAGACATTTTTAGGAGCATAGATTTTTTTGTCTATACTGCGCTATACCTGTAACACGATTTTCCTGTCCCTTGTAGTAACTAAGCTGGTTGCTCTTACTCATTAACGTACTAGTGCTCCGTCTGTATGATGAGAAAGGTCTCAATGCTTTCAAAAGAAAAGCATTCAAACATACGGTAACATTTTCGAAGACATTTATAATGATTAAAAAAATACTCAACACTTTTTACGACCGTGTTAAAATCTTAAGTAGCGCTATGAAACTTGAGTACAGCGCGATGACACTTCACAGTCACCAAGAGGATTTCTAACTAATAAAACTCTGCCTGATAATATTGAAAAATCAATTGTAATATTCCATTTGAAAAGAAAGGTGACTGCCGCAGACCCAGTGTCCTTTGATCCAAACCGCAGCAGGCCCAGTGTTCCAACCTTTCTCATATTTTGTAATTAAAACTATGAGGGATTGGTCTTTCGGGGGAAAACATTTTAACTTGACAAGTCGTTATAGAAAAGAACCCTCCTTAGAGCGGCACAATAAAAGATTTACAGCTATGAGATAAAAGCGTAAGAGCAACAAAAGTCACATTAAAAGCTTTCTTTATCGCCTTTATCTGCCTTGAAGATGTTGTCACGCATTCTGTGCTACTGGGACTCTAAATGCTCCCGTCTGTGAAGCTGCCAAAATGGGGGAATAAGTAACTGATAAAGCCATTCTCAATGAGGCTTTTAAGGCGTTTGCTAGACCCAAGTGGGTCTGTCCACGTGGTCTTGTTTTCAAAGAAAACAACATGTTGACCAATTGCATCACTAGCATGTTGACTTTTTGGAGGTTCTTTGATTCATTGCCTTGATACAGTTTGATGTTTATAATTGCCCAGGATCTGAGGTGTAGACTGACTAAGTTGAGTGTAACCTGCATACTAGTTGGTTTCCCACTAAAAACATTTACGTAAATTTATGTAAAATAGGAGCAAAGCTTTTTCTATGGCATGATAAGCTATATAAATAGGGAGGACCCAGTAGGAGGCAGAATTTATGTACGCAGACACTTGGCCTTCAGGATCTTGTCCTTACCAAACACTATCCCTACCTTTCCTTTCTCCTGTCCTCCTGTAGATGGCACTTGGACAATCTCACACATCCCACAATGGTTATTGTGATAACGGTTTAAAATTTAACTAGAGGTTGCACACACTAAAACTGATGCAGCTGCTTAACCCATTTATTTCATGTTTCAGGGGTCTGCTCCACCCACTGCCACATTTCTTTTTATTGTCCTCTTGTTGGTGGTTTCAATGCTCTTTCGTGATTACTGCTACTTTTCTCACTATTCCTGTCCCATTTTTCTTTTTCCATGTCATGATGGCATCTAACAGCTGTGATCTTCTGTCTTAATGAATAGTGAAGGTGGAATGATAGAGGTCATCGAAACAACAGAAATAACTAACTCTGAAGGTCAAATATATGCTACATTGGTGTTTGGTCTACAAAGTCAGGCAAACACTGATGACAAAATTTGTCAAGAAGAAAGAGTATAGAAACACTTATTTGGTCAGGGTTTTCTTGGGGCGACCAAAAGATTAGATCAGAACCCCATTTCTAAAAAAACTGAATGGAAGAGGCGCTTTGAGATATTTCCTCAGGAACTCATTGTGATATGGAAAATATACATAATGTGATCTTGCATCTTTTATTTATTAATCATATACTGTACAGTGCATATAAAATACATGTATTTGTACAGAGAAATGACAGGGTCTCATTCCCAAGAGCTTTAAGTTGCAAAGGACGTGGAACTAAGATATGAGGGAGTAAAGATGCATTAGAGTGGGAGTCAGAGCATCTACAATGATTTGAGAGTTAAATAGTAACCTTAATATTCTGATTCTCATTGAACTTTGTTGAAGGGTAAAGTGTTAACTCTGGTGCATATCTACTGTACCTCCTTATTGCATATGTAGGGAGTGTTTTCTGATCAGTGAAAAATACATATTTGTGACCTGCCCCCGATCCAACTACAGGCAGATAGCAAATAGTTTTGGGCTCATCAGGAGGCTGAAAACTATCAGTAGTGCCATCCAACCCTCCGTTCCTCTCAGGTGTCAGATCATAAATGGTGGTGCCACGGTCATGATGTAATTCATTACATGCCAATGGGTATGGACTATATTTGGAGCTTTAGAACCCCATCACAAGCAGGTTACGACTACAAGGCCCCCTGCACATTGCATCTCTGGGTGGTCTTGGTTTGTCTACTGAAAATTGATGTTTAGTTGCCCCTTTACACTTATCTATTATAAGCCATAGTTCGTTGGACTTGAAAGTAACCTAATATTAGCACAGGTAGCATTGGAAGCATTCTGTGTTTATTCATATCTTAAATATATTTTATTACATTATCCTTTTTCCTTTCATTTTGATAGTTCTCCCACTTGGTTCTAAAAGGGATGAGGACTGTCCCGTTGCCTCTGTAAACTGCATAGAGGAAAGTAACAGCCGGGTGCAGCAGGTAAGATGCATTATACATGGGAGAAATATTTTTGCTTTGATATTTAGGGGGAAATTGTTCTGTTTACAGTTACAATGTACATAGAAAAGATGGTTCCTTAGAGAAGAATATTCAAATAAATATATAACACTCTTAAAGGAGTATCCAACCTGTAATGAAAAAACCCTCCCCTGTGTAGACCCCCCTCTTCTCCCCCCCATGGCAAATGCCCCTAATTTTTTTACTTACCCCTCCTGCAGATTTGGGCCACGGGAGTTCAAGGCGGCCAGCTTCTTTCTTCTGTCTTTTTTTGGAAGTAGACCGGTGTTTTCGGAGCATGCACAG
Source organism: Xenopus borealis (assembly GCA_024363595.1). Lineage (NCBI taxonomy): Eukaryota > Metazoa > Chordata > Amphibia > Anura > Pipidae > Xenopus > Xenopus borealis. The sequence continues at coordinate 1,976,876 of CM044447.1, read as the reverse complement.
TTGGAGGAGATTTCTGGGCCCGAAATACTGTGCATGCGCTGAAAGGCATGAAAATTTTTGAGACTTTAAGTGCATGCGCAGGGGTTTGAGTCCAAAAAACTCTTCCAACTGGACATGCGCTAAAACTTCCAAAAACAGAAGAAAGAATATGGCTATCGTGAACTCCCGTGGCCCGAATCTGCAGGAGGGGTTAGTAAAAAATTAGGGGCATTTGCCTGGGGGGTTGGGAGGGGGGGGTCTACACAGGGGCAGGTGGAATGTTTTTTTTCATTACAAGTTGGATTCTCCTTTAATGAACCTTAAGTGCAGTAAAGGCTGTATTTTTATCACAACAAAACCGTGGCCTTTTTCCTGCCTTGAACATTTGAATAACTATTATGGGATGCCACAGCGGGGTGTCCATTGAAGAGGAAAATGGCCATAAAATAATTATTAACATACTCATTAAAATTTATAAACTGTTGAAAATTTACTTCTCTAAACCCATGTACATTATTGCTAAAGATGTTTCTGGAAGTGTTTTGGATTTATGTTCCTTTTTCCTCTGAAAATGACTTGACTTAGAGGGCAAATATAACCTCAGTTTTACAATGATTATTAGAATATTTATCTAAAAACACTTTATACAGTTTTCTTTCATTTTTTTCCTTAAGCAATTATTGAGGTATTAGGCTGGGGACAGACAGGGAGATTCGGGGAGATTCTGTCGCCTGGCGTTTTTTAGCAGGCGACAAAATCTCCCCGAATCTCCCTGTCTGTCCCTACCCTTAAAGGTTCATGTTCATCTTGCTTCCTTAACGTCCGATACTTGAGAGGGGGGACGTACACTGATACTATGACCGTCTCCATATCAGATATAGGGCTCACGCATTTTCGAAATTGTAAATATGGGCTCAAGGAATAGGGATACAATTTATGGGCCCTAAAAAAAAGGGCTAATTTTAGTATTTTTTACATTTCTAATTGAAAACCCTGATGAAGATCCCTGTGTAGATGGAAACTCTGGTGGAAACTTACAGCAGCCCATCGGGCATTTGCCAGAACCCACAGATTGCCAGTCTGGGCCTGGGCGAATCTGTGACGTTTCGCTTATTTTGACGCTTGTCAGAATAGTTTTGACGCACAGTGCAATGTGATAAAACTGCCATGTGAAATACATACCCCCAACGGTCCCTTTTTCTGAAGGGACATTCCCTCTTTTGACAGCGCAACCTGCAGTCCCTCATTTCATTTGTATTGGAAAGTCCCTCTTTCCTCTGCACGGAATAGCCAGAAAAAGAAAGAAGTTTCTAACTTAATTGGCTTTTGGCAGAGAGCCTAGAAGAACAGCTAACAGGTGCAAAAAATATGCTTTTTAACAATTTTGATATAATAAAATAAGTCATTGATTGTAACAGTTTAGATAAGGAGAAATATTTTCAAACTTTCATAACCTGCCAAATTTAGTGGGTGTGGCCACAAAATGGGTGTGGTCAAAATATTGCGCTACGTATGGAAAAAAAAATTCTGTCCCTCTTTTTACTTCCAAAATGTTGGGAGGTATGGAAATGTGAAAAAAAATTGTAAAAAACGGCATATTTTGCTTTGTGTGTGAATGTGCTGAATAGCATTGGAGTCAATGAGCAATTTACACGCGTGTGTCACTTAGTTACACACATGCCCTGCAGTGTTACTGGACTCTTATCTTTTCAAAAGAAAAAAAGGCCTCCCATTCTGCCAGCTTCTTAAAAACATCTGTGATTATTATTTAAAATAGTGAAAAATTAAAAAGGCATATTTTAATATATATTCATTTTTTTTAAAAAAAAATATTTTTCACTGCACAGATTGTGCTGTTTTGAAGTGAAGCGGCGAACTCGACGCGCGGCGAAATGAAACTCGCGCCGAATTTTTGTGAGCGTTTTGCCTAAACTTTCGCCATCGGCAAATGTTGGATATTCGCCTAGGGCGAATTTATTCGCCCATCACTGGTCATAGAAATCTTGGGTACATAATAATTTACCGCCCTACTCATAACCTAGTAGTTCCTCCAGTTGGGATGATTGTTTGTTTGGTCACCCATGGAGCTCCAACCCCTGGATGTTCTAGTATATTCTCAAGCTGTTTGGACACAGGCAAAGTCACCAAAATACATAGGGCAACATAGAGATAGTCTGTAAAGGTCTTGTAGTTGTACATGTTCCCAATTATCCCAATAAGACTCTGCCTGCTCTTTTGTTCTGCACAAACTTGTGAGTATCCAGGTCACATCTACACTGGGCACATGTCATTATTTTGTATTTTTACAGTTGACTATCAGTAAGTAAGTTAGACAGTGTACAAGGTGCCTTAGCAGTGGTCTCCATGAGTGCAAGACAGGACAGATACATGTTGCTATAAAATATAAGAAGTCACTTGTGGGTGTAAGAAAACAAAATCCCTGGTTCCACTTTCCATTGATGTCCCCACACTTACAGTGTTCTCCCGCTCTACATTAAGACAAATCGGTTCAATGTATACATTTATTTCCAAGCTAGTAATTAGGGCTACATTTATAATTAATGTCACCCTGCTGTGATTCCCTCCTTACAATGCTGATATGGTGACGCATGAACAAAAATAAAATTAATAAAAATTATTTAGAAACCCCCCAGCACACGTCAGTTTCCAGTAATAACAGTTTAATACACATGTGTTAAAAACAAATTGTAATGGTATGTATAATGTAATTGTATGCATAAAAAAAGGTTTGCTACCCTTTTACTAGATCAGTGTAGTGTTTCAAGAGATTAAGGGGCAGATTTACAAAATTCACGTGAATAATTCGAAGTTCGATCGAATTTAATATAAATTAGAATATTCAAACATGCAAATTAGGCAATTTCAATCATCAAATATTCGAATTCAAATAAAAAATTTTTTCAAATATTCAATGCCCGAATAACTTCCCCTTTAAATTTTTATTCAACCACCTACTTCGCCAGAACCAAAGCTACCGAATTGGAAATCAGTTTTGATTGAATAAAAATTTTTTTTTTATTAGATCATTTGATCGATCGAATTGCGGTAAAATCCTTCGAATTCGATAGTCGAATTCAAAGGATTTTACTTCCCTTTTATTCATATGGTCGAATTTCTAATTTTTTTAAATTCGAAATTCGACCAATGATAAATCTGCCCGTAAATGTTTCATATGCTGCAATGTTGATGTTTTTGCTTTGCCCGTACCAGGCCAGAGACCATATTGTGGATTATTTCCTGCACCACTCAGGAGTACAGAAGAAATACTCTCTTACTTTCCCGGGTATACATTATGTTGAGCATAGTCTGGACATCAGACGCCTGGACAGCTGCCGCCCGGGCTTTGGGAACAATCAGGACAAGGAAAATTACTGTTCTGGCTGTTGCGGTAATAAATCTCTTGCTTTCTTCACAAACTTATCTAAAACCTAGAGCTGCCTATGCACAAACAATTCCCCAGCTTCTTTGTGTAGTTCACCTGAATTCTCCATGATTTGCATGAATCCAAAATTCTATTTTTCCCCTGGTATGAAATATGGCTCATATATTTCCAGGTTGATGTATTTAAATTCCAACTGATGAATCCTGAATATGGTTCTTGCAATACTTTTCTTAAAGTCGCTAACAAATCGAACCATCTGTTCTATGGGTATTTGAGCTCAGCACTGAGCTCTAACACCAAGGGGCAAATTTACTATTATTCCCCATCATTAGCTCGACCAAATTCGCAATTCGACCATCGAATGCTTATCGAATTGTTTTAGGCTATCATTTTGCTCGCAATATGATTTTTTGATGAATTCGTACGATCGGATACCGATCGTTCGATTTCATGAAAAAATCATGAAATTTCCTTCGAGCGTCCGAAAAATTTGAACGATCGAACGCTCCGATCGTTCGAATGGTATTCGAGCAGGACTTAGCCTCAGAAGCCTATGGGGAGCTTCCCATAGGCTTCTATTACAATTCGGTAGGTTCAATCTGGCGAAGTAGGCAGTCGAATAAATTAAAATTTTTGATTCCTACTATTATCGAATATCCGATCATTCGATCTATTCGGTATCGATAATCGAAGAGGCCAAAATTGAATATACGATTTCACAAAAAATTTGTAAATTTGCCCCCAAGTAATTCTGACAAAAAGCATTCGAGCATCATTGTAGTTGCACCCTCAATAGTGTTCAAAATTTGCTCACAAAAGTGGCTTGAATCAAAAGCAACTGCTGCACTAAGTGGATCTTAGGGCTAGGCCAGACGGGAAGATTCGGGGGAAATTTGTCGCCTGGTGACTTCTCGCCGCGACTTATCGCCCCCGAACCTCCCCGAATAGCGAGGCAACTTGGAGCGATTTAAAAAATCGTGCCACTCCGTGTGAACACGCGCCGGCGTTTTCAAGCAACGCCGGTGCGCGTGTGTGCCTGGCTATTCGGGGAGGTTCAGGGGCGATAAGTCGCGGCGAGAAGTCGCCAGGCGACAAATTTCCCCCGAATCTCCCCGTCTGGCCTTAGCCTTATAGTTCTAAAGAGTTTCAAGCTTATGGAACAGGCTAAAGGGCACTGACCCCAAGTTGAAAGCAAGTATGGGCCCAAGAATCTTACAAGTTTCCTGCAAATCATTTTGTTTTAGAATGTACAGACCCTCTAGCAGTTCAGTTTAATATTGGAACCCTTCTTTAAAAAGCTAATTAGATGACATTAAGGGAATGTGTAATAATACTGAAGAACAATATGACGTGGAACTATTGACTAAGCACGGTAATGATAATAATTTATTGCCCAGACTACACGGGAGCATTGTGACTCAGTCTGAAAAATGATGCCGGGTCTGTCAGGTTCAACCTTGCGTAGATCCAAATCATTCTGATTCAGGCCAAAGTAATACAATTTGTTCCTGGGTCTTCTCCCTCTTGTTAATAAAGAATAAATGTTAACACCTTCAGTAGCTAAAAGATGTCTAAAACATAATATAGGCTAAACTAGAAAAGCTTCCCTAAAGAAATGTCTTTCAAGAGACTGTGTAAAAGTACAAATAACTGGGGTGTCCATTTTTTAAACAACCCCCCCCCCCAAGTTAATATAATCCCTCACCCCTGTAAATGGCAAAAGTGCTGTTTGGATTTAGATTCCCTTTAATAAAACACCCAAATAAGTTGTTTGGAATCTTACAATAGTAAAAATTTATATTTACAGGGAAATATAACAGTATAGTAACATAGGCCGCACTATATCATTTTAATAAACCTTAAGTGAACTCTATTACCATCATTGCGGCTCATTCTTTGCATTTTTGCAGTTATTTGTGCTCCGTGGACATTCAGTGAAAAAGACCACCCGTATTGTGAGATTTGTAAGAACGTCCGAATCGACTACTATGGTGCCAATTACTGCTAATGACTCACAACTCTTGCACCAACCTTTACCAGGACTTTCCTACTGGAGAGAAAAAAAAGTACAAAACTGACAGTTGGGGTCTCATGGCAAAATGTGTCTCTTGTTATTGAAGACACGTGCCGTTGTATGTATATATGGGATTAAAGTAGTGTGCATTGTACTCATCCCTCCGTGTCCTCTTCGTTTTCAAGAAAAACCATTCTGTCATATACAGAAACCTTTTTGTCATGTACAAGTGGTTCATTGTGGCTCAGTTGGCCAAACAATGGATCATTTTATAAATATTGTATACCCATTAGTAGCAGATCTTTATAATCTCTGGAATGAGACTTTCCAATTGCTGTCACTTTCCAGCTGCAACACTTAGGGGCAGATTTACTATTGGTCGAATTTGATCCAATGATTAAATCGATCGACTCGAACGATTTTAACCATTCAAACGAATATTTTTTATTAGATCTTAAAATGCTTTAAAACACCTATGGGCGCTTCCCATAGGGTTTTAAAGCAATTCGGAAGCTTTGATCTGGCGAACTGGCCCATCGATTTTTTTTTTAAAGGGGAAGTACTTCGAACATCGAACAGATTTTTATTCGAATGATTAAATTTTTTCAAAATTCGATGGTCGACGTAATCAAAAAAGTTATTCGAAATTCGATCAAATTTTGAATCACTCGTGAATTTTGTAAATCTGCCCCTTAATATTCCTACAATAAAACATGTGCAGAATAAGCTCCTTAAGACATAGCACTGTTTGTAATGTATTGGGGGTAACATGCACCAATAAGATTAAATATTTTTATAACCAGGAGAGGCTGATTGATGAGAAGTCAATCCCCTTTTCACCAAGAAAGAAAGAATTTTCAATTTTTTTATGTTTATTTTCTCCTGAGTGAAAAAGGTCAACTAAACTAAACCTGCACCCAACCTGCCCATCTCTGATATCACTGAAGGGAGTGGGGTGAAACAGTTGCAAATATATAAATATCAACTGCTTGGAGGAGGAAGTGGGACATAATTGCATATTTGGCAGGGTTAGTTTAGGGAAAAGTTTGGCCTGGATTACCTGTGACCTGCCTCCCTGAACCTACCAAACATGCAAGTGAATTCACAAGTCCCACGATTGTCAGGCCAGCCCGCACATCACTAAGTGACTTCTATAATATCTCATATCCCATATAATCCTTAGGGTAGACATACAATAATGGCATTGTTTAAAGAACCTGTAGGCCAGCTGTAGACATGTCTGTTAGGCTGGAGTGCAAAATAATTTCTTGACCGTTCAACATTTTATTGGCATATAAAGAATTGTTACAGGAGCCTATGTTACAGGTTCCAGAGCTGTCACATTAAATTGCACCAAGCTTATCAAAGTATGATCCCAGGGGCTCCTACCTACTGCGAATTAGTGGTCGGCCTTCAAGTATTGCCAAACTGACCTTTTTGTAGAGACAATGCAATCTCTAGAGCAAGAACCTTTCCTTTCCAATGAGCCCAGCAGGAGCTTCCTAAGGCATCTGCTTTTTTGAAGTGAAGGTGAGTGGATGAGTGGAAAGACTGCAGTCTCAGTTCTTTATCTCCTGTAGAATTCTTCCAGCAACAGAGACAGAGGAGAGCAAAACTGGGATGGGAGTGTTATATAAGGAGCCTAATTCTGAGGGCACAGACCTAGTGCCCATCAGCATTGATGGCCGCTTCTTCTACCTATTTTAAATAATGCAGGACATAGAAATGTCACTTCATACACATGATTGATATGTAACGAGATTTTATCTGAAGTATAAATTATCCAGACTCTCCATAGAGATAAATGAGGATATGATACTTATTCCTTGGTGCATGAATCCATACGGCCCCAGAGACAAAGTATTAGTTGATAAGAAGAGAGGCAGCCCCGAGAGATGTTAAACTGCTAGAGGATGGGGCTTGTAGGGTGTGGATTGTGGAATGGGTTTTGGTAAATTGGGGCGTACCTGGGGTGGATCAGGTCATGGTCATACATGCATGTCATTCTGTTTGTTGGCAGGCCTCTTCACCCAGGGCCCAGATGGCAATGTATTAGTAATTGGGGGTTTCTGTGTAGAACGGAGCTCTGTGATTATTGACAGTGGCCCTGAAGGAGGGTATTTTAAGCTTTTTTGTAATTATTATATCAAAACTGTGCAAGTGTTTGTACTTTGAAAAAGGGTTCTTCCAGGACCAGTAAGTCATTGGTTCCCAAACTGTTGGAATGGCCCACTGCAGGTCTCAAAGCAATGGAAAGGTGGACCCAGCCTTAAGGTCAGAGAGGGTAAGAACTGAAGGTAAGTGCTTAGTTATACTCCTGGGTTTCCCAGGAGTAATTGTCATTAACAGTAACTAACCCTAATATTTTCTTACATATATTGGGACCCGACCAAATTGGACAAATCCAAAAAACTATAAATACCTGTAGTAGTAGAACACAGTCCCCTGGAAAACATAATGGTTGCATTTGTCTTCATTCCCATCCAATTGCAAAGATGCTGAAATCCCTGTTCATAACACGGTCACTTTTAATAATAATAACCATGTTCCGCTGCTTATACTCTCTTAGAATTTTGAGCTGAGGCCACTAGATGGCTTATTGTAACAGCATAAACCCTGTGGCTCTTTGTATTGATTGATTGCCATCTTGAGAATGGGTTGTTCTCTATCGGAAAAGGTCCCAGAGGTCACAGGGGTTTATTTATAGAATATGAGTGTGCAGTCCTCCAATTATATTGGGATACATAATTAGTGTTTGCATCCCAGGCAGTAAAACAGTTATTAGCCTCTACGGCATTGTCTGGAAGTTCATACAATCGTGTTATTTGACTTGTTACCCAACAGAGATTGCAGGGGACAATAACAGATTCTGGGGTTCTTCTGTCTGGGAAAAATTTAGGTCTAAACCACTAGGAAAAACACAGTAAAGTCAAGGCTGCTCAAGATACAATAGAAAACCAGGCTAGGAGATGTAGTCACATGAATGTGAAAAGGAATATCCATGTATTGCAAGCTAATATTTATGTACTGTCAATATGAGTTGGTGTGGGGGCCTGGCGAGTTTGAAATGTTTATCTTCAGATGTGCCATGTCTGCAGTGGCAGTTACGGAAAAAGCTGTTGTGCTGTATGTGGCCCCTCAAATGGTTTCCATGGGTTGGACAGTGTCCCAGTTGTATATGGCCGCCTTCAAAGGCTCTTTTATAAAAAGAGGTGGGAGAAGTCAGTGTATATATATATATATATATATATATTTATGGGAGAAGTCAATTTATATATGTTACCAACAGAAAGAAGAGAGGGGACTTCAAAAGAAATCTAATGATATACAGGAAAATAAAGAGAAATTCAATTTGACTGTAGATTTGCTTACAAATAGGTGGCCCATTAGCATTCGGCGGGCAGTTTAGCAGGACATCCATACATTTGCATACAATCAGGAGGTTTTCCTTCGGAAGTGCGGCAAACAAGAAACTGCCTGATCAGATCAAACACTCAACAGACTCAGCCCCCAGCCAAGGAGCCAGCAGGGCATCAGCCTCGGCACAGCATTAGCATGAAATCTGACACAAGCGAGCGTGAAGCCTGGGACTCAACCAGAGCAGCTCATGGTGCCAAGGAATGTATTATTATTATTTATTTATGTGGCAGCCACTTATTTTGCATCGCTTTATGGAAATTATATATCAATCATATCAGTCGCTGCACCAGTGAGTTTACAATCTAGAATCCCTGTTACACTCCCATCAGTCCCTCTTCCAGCGGAGCTTACAATCAAAGGTCCCTATCACACACCCAATAGTCCCTGCCCCAGTGAGCATACAATCTATGGTCCCTATCAAACTCCCATCACCCTAAGATGTCTCACATATCCTTGCAATATAACATCTAAAATTACGGGGAAAAGTAGCACCACTTGGGCTTTGGACTGTTTCTAATTTCTTTTTGTTTTGATGTCGGAAAAGTTCCAGTTATTTTCCCTTAAGATTTACCACTCATTTTTTTAATGGAAGCTAGAATCTATAAGTAGGATAAAGTGCAGTTTCCTTCACAGAATCTTTCTCGTGGAGAACCGTGGTGATCAAAACTCCCCAACCCCTACAGTACTAGATCTGTAGGGTCCACAGTTCCCACCAGCAGTGAAAGAGTATCTGTCATGCAGCAGAAGAGGTTAATGCCTAACTTGCCTTCAAGATGCAAAATCAACGCTGGAAAAAAATATGAATAATTAATGATGAGAAGAAGGCATTTTGGCACAACAAAGAGGGAGACGAGTAAAGAGCAAATTATTTTCATGTCTCTGATAGAGGGCAATAAATATAACTAACCACTGGCACCTACACACTATGGCATCACATGCCTGGGCACAGCATTAGCACTAATCCCCTAGGGGCTTCTGGGTAGGATCTTGATGGATAATAGGCCCATTCTTCCTGCAAAACAAATAAGAGATGCGTCTATTGGATCAAAGCCTTTTTGTAGTAGATGCTGGCACATTTATTATATTGTTTATTATATTATACAGATTAACCTTGACCAAGGTCTTTTATTCGCCAGGGGGCAAAGGACAATTTTCCTCACTGCCCTAATACAAAACCAACCCAGAACTAAACTGTAGACTTAAAATAGCCAAAGCTTCCTTAGGCCATTACTTCTGTACTGAGCCCTCTGGTGACAATAGTCCACCATATGGACGTCAGTTCCACTGCATTAAGAAAACTGGCTATAGTGTATTAGGGTTAACCCTAATACATGGACTGGCAACGTGGAACTTACAATCATTTCTTCTGAATTCAGAACTGATTCAAGTGTGGCCAGATTTGGTTGCACAAACCTGACCTGATTGCAGCTGATGGATCAGCCTTGATCTGATCAACCGTACATTTCAGATCAGGAAATGAAGAGGCACTAAAGTGTTGATCATTTAGGTAAACAGAACAAGTGAAAGTGGATTGACTGGTCAGATACTTTGAAGGGTTACGCAGCAGATGGTTACCTCAAACCTAGAATAAAAGAACAATGCCATAAACATACAAATGCATTAGTATATCAGCATATCAATAGAACAAACATGAGTTAACTTTGGGTCTTTTTGGATAGGGGCCCCAGCATTACACATTCCTTTATTTCAGTTAGTACCACTGAGGGATCCCAAAAACTTCCAGCAACTGACCTGTTTTACCAAAATATATAGATTAATATATGTCCCCTGTACATTCCTTGGGCGCTCCCTGCAGCCACAGGACCTGCTTCCCCAATAGTTATGTCTCTGTGTGAGCCTGTACTAAATGGAAGACAATACCCTCCTGTTGGGCGCTGGTGATGGTGCAGAACAGAGTATAGGAAGCAGGACTTTCATTTGGGTATATTTTCTAATTACCGAGCACAGCAGGCACATAACCATGCCCTATAAATACATCTGTCTGTTCTTCATGGGGTACCATAATGTTGTTTATGCATTCTAGTAGTATTTAACTCCTATCCTTCTCTTGTTCATTGCAACCTAGTGGCTTGATGGCCCATCCATGAGTCCATTGTGAACATAGGGAACAGTGATAAGCAAATGGTTATGTACATTTTAGAGGTCCCACTGAGCCAAAGTGTCCAGGTGGTTTGGTGCTTTGTGATGCAGTAGAAGGCAGGGGGCTTGGGCACAGTTTAGTATTGGAGGCCTTGTCTTGGGTGCAGCTGCTGATAAAGCTCACCTGGGGGCCCACCCTCTAGTTTACATTTAGTTTAATTTCAAGTGATCACATTGGATAGCCAGGACAGTCCCTATGCATTGCATGGCTGGTGGCTTCATTATTTTGACAGAGCTGTCTATGCATTTGTAAGCATATTCTCATATATTTGTCACCTATTGTCATCTTCTCTACCCAACTGTTGCTGTGAGCAGAGACTATGGCCGTGACAAATTCCATTGTTATTACACTGTTTTTATGTCGACTGTGCTGTTAGGAAATTCATAAATCCACGAACACCAGCAACACAGAATAAAATTGACCACAAAGGCAAAGCGCGTCGGCCTCTTATTATTTACAGGCAATTACTGGGGCCATCAAACCAATATAATATGATCTATCGAGCTGAAGATCTCTCCTGCAGCACTCTGCATTATTCTCTGTAGCCACTCTCATTTATCTGTCAGTATGACATCGCTAATGCAGCACGTATTGTAACCACCCCCTATCTCATCAGGGAAGAGGTTAATGGATTGGAGTTTAGAGCAAGAGTTTTTAAAAAAAAATGATGCTGAAGAACAAAGCAATAATGGTCAGGTTATAATGGACATTGGATTCCGATTCTCTTGAGCCTGATAGTTAATGCTTTAGGGGAGACATATTATTCTCTAATATTGGATTGTGTTCCATTAATATTTTGGAACATAGCTGTTCATTAGATGGGAGGGGGGTATTCTAAAGGAGATCTGGCCTAAAATAGGCTGATAGATCCTTGATCAGATCATACATTGAGGGCTATGGAGACCCATCGAAAGTCAATGGGGTCTATGACTGACAGGGTTTTGGAACCTGTCTCGTAATTTTTTGATGAATGATCAGACAGGACAGTTGGTGGACCCCTGTTGGGACCAAGTTGTCCTGTGTATAGCCAACTTTAAGCATTACTGGTGTCATCTTGCCCTTCTATATGTTATTTCCCCAACCATTCCTTCCTACCATTATTATGCGGTTGTGCCCCTTATATGCCCAGAACAGGGCAATTGCCATTGTTTTTATGTCTCTGATTGAGATGCTACATTGGCAGTAGTACAATGCCGCCCTTATTTGCTACAACGCCTAGGGCCATGTCTCTGCATTGTGGCAAAACACTAATTTATAAAATAATTATTATTAAGAGGTTAAATTACATATTACTTTACAATTAGGGAATAAAGAGCTGGAGATAGGATAGCCTGTGTTATTCTCAGGGAAATTATCACATAGTGATTAGGCCATAACCCACAGTAGGATTTGCATCTTAATTCACCAAAGCATTTCTGAATGTCAAGGCCGATGTCAAATTAGTGCCTAATATCAAAGCCATGTGTCGACCCTGGTGGGTAATCTCCTTGGTGAACTTTACCAGCCGTGAAAAAAAGCATTTCACAATTTCTTAATTTCTATATTTAATTAGGAGATGGCTTCATAGCAGTGGAATAATGTTATTCCTCTTGAAAATATAGGGAATTGTTCTCCACTAAAGCAGCACAGCATTAAAATATCTAGTCGGGAATTATTGGATCAGGCCCAGTGCACGGCTAGTGTTCCAGTCTTTTCCACAGATGGTCAGTTGGGTTAAGGCAGTTAACATTTTGTATGGACCTCGCTTTGTGCGTTATGCTGAAACAGAATGAAGCCACCTCCAAAAACAATAACCTTGTAAGCTGTGTACTCTGAAGGGGTTTTTATGCAAACCATAAAAAACAGCCCAGAGTCATTATTCCTCCTCCATCAAATGTTGCATTTGCATTATGCATTGAGTGTCTGGTGTCACTACCAGATCCACCCGTCCTAATTAATAACCAAGTAAATAAATGAGTACATTGAAGCCTCATTCGGTTACGAAAAGCCTGTGTAACAGTGTCCCTGAGGGGGTCTGTGTCCTCTACGCCTCCTACTTTACATTTATTGGGTCTGACATAAAAAAGTCTCAAACATTAACATAAACTGTTCCCAGCAGGACATATATTGTTTCTTATTCAGGCCCTGTCTTACATTAGGTTCTGGAAATTAATATTTTCGATACCCCTCAGAGTTTGTTTCGCTGCTCCAGCAGGTCTGGGAATGGAATGTATCAGAACAGGGAGTTTCATTTACACATGAGATTGTAAGAACATCTGTGTATCAATGTCTGGCTACCTGAGAAGCTATAGCCAAGATTAAGAGCAATGTCTTATCACTTACACTGATATGATTACTTCAGATAGGAAACCACTAGCTCCCAGTCATTCTTTCCTTTTTTTACTAATTATAAATTCCCCTTGAGGGGTGCATGGAAAACAACACTAGGATCGGGACATTGATTTTCTGTGAAATACTTTTCTAAACAATCAAATAGTATCAGCTATTTCTGAATCATATACTATGTCTATCAGCTTCAATGGTTAACATTTGTACTACAGTTGGTGACTCAACTGAGAGGTGACTTCCAACTGCTCTTTAATGGTCAGCACTTCATCTATTTTTATTATTTTATATTATATATATTATTTTATTATTATTAACATGTATTTCTATAGCGCCAACTTGTTTCGTACCTCTGGTTTGAAAACAGTTGTTTATATATATATATATATATATGTATATTATGCACTTAATGCCTTTTGGAATCAGGAACTTTTTTGTGTAGCAGAGATTGGAGGAAGTCCTAAGTAAGGGTCCAGATGAAAAGAAGCGTAGGTATTTATTGTAGGCAGTAGGCCCAGACTGGCAATCTGGGTTCTGGCAAATGCCAGAGGGGCTGCTGTAAGGTCCCATAGCCACTATGTAGTGGGCTGGTGAGGCTGTTTGGGCCTCTCTTTAATTGAAGTGTCAGGGCCTATTTTGACTCCCAGTCCAGTCCTGGTAGGCCGGCCCTGACTGGCAATCTGTTGGTTCTGGCAAATATAGGGGATGCCATAGAAAGTCACTATTTAGTGGGCTGGTGGGGTGCTGATTGGGCATCTCTGCCTATTTTGACTCCCATTCCAGACCTGATTGTAGGACCAAATATTCTTTGGCATTTGGAAGAGTACAGGCTAGTTTTATCAGACTCCAACTGGGGCCTTCCCTAAAGATGTCATAAAGACCAGTGCTACAGGTTAGTAAAGGACTATCCATCTGTGTTGGAGTTTAGAATACTGGTAGAAACAGTGTAGCACAGCCACCACTTTCCTGTTATGGTTAATGAAGGAGAACATGGTGCAGCTAGGAAACTTCATGTTGTATGGAACATGGAAAGCTAGGAAAGGTTACTGCTGTTGTGCTGGACTTATGGGTTGGAAATAATGCATCATGGGTAAAAACATGGTGATATGAGTTAATTAACATGTGTTAATTAATTGACCCCTTAAATTGTTAATTGAGTCTTTGGATAGTGAAAATTCAAACTGAAGAGTCAGATACCTGCTAGTCATTTTGCAAATATATATAAGGGAAGAAAAGACAATCATGTACAAATAGTCAGGACTGCTAAATACCATGCTGAGAAATGGGTTTCCCAAGAGGTGAAATAGATATATACAGCTGCACAGCAACAGTGACCTCAGAGCACAGGGAAGTCTAGCGGGGAACAATGCGGCAGCGATTAGGTTACCTTGAGGTTTTGTTTGCTGCGGAGTTAGATGCCACCTTATATCTCAAGCCAAAGTTGTCTGTATATATTATTCATACCCAGGAGAATCTCGTCAGCTTCCTACAGGCAGTGAGACTTGCAAGGAAACTGAACCCCCTCCTGCTAGATACTAACCTCGAGCATGGAAAAGACACACCTGGCTGCAAGGAAAGATTCATATCTCAATACATTAACAATTAAAAGAAAATCAGAAACAGAAATGCTAGAAAATAAGAGAAACTATTTTTTGGTGAGAAGTAATTTTTTCCCCCTGAGCTTTGGAGAAATCTGCCCTTAAATGTTGGTCACCCCCATCGCCTCAGGAGACAGACGGATGAACTGCCTTGGCTTCTATAGTTGTGCTTTCCTATAGCCAAATGGACGTACCAATATTTAACAGTGGGAACTGACTGCATGTAAGAACTTAAAGACACAAGGAGAAGATGCTCTCATTAGAGTTAATTACAAGTGCTCAATGTAATGCAGAATGCAGTGCAGACAGTCTCCCATGGGTGCCAATAACACGTTTATACAATTGTGAATATTCAGGGAAAACCATCATGGAATATACATTACTCTTAATTAAATACAAACCCATCTTGTGCCTCTTCTTTCTGTTCTTTATCTTGCGTGCAGGTGAATGCCCTGTGAGAGTGCTGACACCAGGTATTGTGGGAAGTGAAACAAAATCAGTCATTATAAATGATAGTGTTACACTGAAAACTGTTTCCAACAAAACAACAGGAAAAAATCATCCTTAGTCAGCTCTGATCCAACTGGCTCAATTAGTATCTTGACAATTAAGCCCAACTGAGAAAGTGCAGTTCTAATTCAAGTCATGCAGATGACAGTTGCATGGAACTGAACATCAAAGGAAGAACACAGTTATTAACCTATTGAATGGGGTCAAATGATGCCCCCACCAGATATCACCTGGAAAATATGGAAAACCTAGCCAGGAATGGACTACGTTGGGTCCTGTATACAACCCTTATCTATAGTGTCTACACACACCCCCTATGTGATTCATTCGGTTGGTCCTTAAAACCAATTTGAACCATGCCAAACAAGAAGGTCTACCCATCCCATGGCCATGGTTTGACTATAAATGAAAACACATAGACACAGGAGGCCAAAATCAGAGCTATCTTCACCAAAATTCCTGTCCCACCAGCTGTTATAAAATGAATTTCCCAGCAGCTGACCTTAGTTCGGATTTAAAGGAGAAAATGTCGAGAGTCGTTATTCACAGTGTTTGGGGTTCTATGAGTTTGATATGTCTGAAAGACCTAGTTACCCCACTGCCACTTAGCCTAACATTAACATCTCTAAACATTCTAACAGTATAGTAGGTTTAGACCAATTAAACTACACTTTATTTTTTTAGTATTATTCTTAACATTTTTATTCTGTGATATACAGGTATAAATATGCTGTAGTCATGGAGACTGGTAATGAACCAATTTAACTAACTTTTTAAGACACATCATGTTAAAATTGCTTCATAATGTTACATTTATCCCTTGTATCAAGCAGTCCATAGAGTGACATTTCTTTTCGGGCCAGTCCAGCTCTGCAAATTGAACCGAACTTTTTATCATCAATCCCAAAATCTATGCTTTTAGAGTTGGATGTTTCATGAGGTGTTTTTTTATGAGATTATCTACAGCATGGGTCAATTAGAAGTTACATTAATGTCATTTTAGGACCCCACTAAAATGTGGGGGTAAAATCATACAATATAATGGCTCAGTATGATGCTGACTCTGCTAGTGTTGAGTCTGTATCATCTAGTAGGGACATAAAATTTGTAGTTTTTTCTTAACCACATTGTTCCACCAGTTCTTTGTAGATTTTCTTCATTTCAAGGGCTTTTTGTTCTTCTTGAAATTATATAAAATATTATATTTTGTACATACAGGGAACAGGTTTACAGAATGAATTCATTGAAATGATCCCTAGTTCCTTAAGCAGTTGGCCCATTGTGTGCTCCTGTGCGGTGTTTGTTTAAATTGGGTTAACTTCACCATATATTTCTAGACCCAAGGGAGGAAGATGAACATTCAACACAAAATAACTGTCTGTGAATTGACAGCCTCCCGTTAGCACGCATATATTTATTTATATGACACGTCCTACCATATTAACGTATAATTCTCAGCTCCTGCATCACACCCATACTGTGTTCTACTGGCCGCCATGGTTATTTAACATTTTAGCACCCCTTCAGTGATTCTACATTTAGTACTCCGTTAATACATGAAAATGGCCCATTTAGTCATCCTTAAATAACAGAAAAACTCAATTTTTTTAAAATCAGTTTTATTGTGAAAGTAATAGTTAAGGCAAGTGTCTTTCCACACTGTCCCATGTTATAAACCTTTAGCCCAGAATGCACATTTTTTTGTTGGGGAGAGATATACAGGTTATTCTGAGAATACATATTATTCAATAAGAATCCTAGAAAATTAGGGTACAGATTTGGGGAACTATATTTGCCTGGAAATGTCACAACAAGGTCATACAGTCCCTGGTTTGTACGGCAATGGACAGAATGCTTTGCTTTCGTAGGGACCAATGCAAACGTTCTATGTTGTTTCCTAAACTGCTTCACAGTTTTCTGGTCAATATCTAAAATGTATTAAAATATTCTTCTGATCATTATTCCATAACTCCTAGAGAGACCAGGAAATGCACTGTAAATGCCGTCCGTTTAATGGAAAACAATCGGAGATCTGGCCTAAGTCCAGCAATGTGTTTAATATTCATGTTAAGTGTCTTAGGTTCATAGCATCAGCATCCATTCAGCTCTTATTCCAAGATGAAATGTATGGAAATTACATGTAAATATAGTGATTATGCGGCGGAGATGAGATTTGGTGGAACACAGGGAAATGTACATCTCAAGACAAAATAATAAATACAGCATTGACATGTGAGGCTTGCTGTGCGTAATAGAAGAACTTGTGGAATGGTGTCTCCAACCAAGAAGGGCAGGGATCTATGAAATGCAAAATAGGGGCTCAGGGAAATGGGGGGGTCAATTTTAAAAAGGCAGGCAAATCCTGAATCGAGTGGCAGACAAATACTGAATCGAGTGGCAGACAATATATCATGCCTTGCAGAATAAAAAGACTTATACATAAAAGCTCTTCTGACGCTCTGATCTACGTCAGAGACCTCC
Organism: Xenopus borealis; assembly: GCA_024363595.1. Lineage (NCBI taxonomy): Eukaryota > Metazoa > Chordata > Amphibia > Anura > Pipidae > Xenopus > Xenopus borealis. The sequence continues at coordinate 1,958,985 of CM044447.1, read as the reverse complement.
AAGCCAAGCTTATTAGCCACCGTAGACCTTTCAATTACAAGCTCACGCCAATGATTTGCTGAGACAAGAATCATTGCAAGCTACAAATACATCTGTCTTGTGCTGTTTTCTGTGCAGTTGAGAGGCTGCTAGAGAAGCTCTGTAAAGGGCAAGGTGTTATTTCTATCACCAAGAATTCAAGAGCTTTTACTTATTGGAGATCATTGAAGAACTTAAATGTCATTGAAAATGAATCTTTCACTATGGAGGGGGAGTCCTTAGAGGTTGAGGGACCTGGTGAAACTATCAAATGCAGATAATCCATATTGATAGATTTCAATGGCAACACACCATGGACATTAATAACAAGGCATTTAGGGCATGTTGATATGGTATCTAGCAGATACCAAAAGTAAACGTAGTTGAGGTGTAGGGAATTCATATGGATAGAGCTCACTGGTGATGCTTCATGGACATCAATACAAAGGTAATTCAGGGAATGTTGGAGACACCAAACAATATGGAAATGTGCGAAATGTTACTAATAGTAATATGGATCATTTGAATGCATGCACTGAACAAAATCTTAAGATGTTGCCATCAAAAAGTGGCCCCTTGCTATTGGCTTTATTCATTTATTCATCTCCCCTAAAGAAACTTCATACAATGGGGCATGGACACACACACACACAAGCAGACCAAATTGTCTACAACCATATTTTTTTAGTCCTATCTTCAGAGCTATTTTTTTATATTTGAAATATGGTAAAGTCTGATGTTTTGCCTTTAAGATTTGGCCAATCTTAATAATCATCTCATGCCCTGCAATCTATCTGTTGGGACCCTAAATCTATGCATTGTATAACCTCCCATCCTTGCTCAGCCTCTAGACCAGGGGTGTCCAACCTGTGGCCCGAGGGCCGCATGTGGCCCAGGATGCATATGAATGCGGCCCAGCTTGAAACACTTGGTTCCCGAGGAAATGTCAAAATGATATAAAAATACGTCTATTTACTGTAATATACAGGTGTCCCATATTCTAGTGTATAGCTCCATTTGGTTATACAACTGGTATTGTAGTTCGTTTATGTGTATTTTCTTTACTTTTACAAAAGTGTTTGTGTGTCTCATGTGTGGCCCCAGACAATTTTTATTTTTCCAATGTGGCCCAGGGAAGCCAAAAGGTTGGACACCCCTGGTCTAGACCTCTTCCTCTATGTTCTATGTTCTATTGTGTTCCTATTTAATTAGGTCTGTGTTTCATCACTTATTCGCTTGGATTTATGGCATGGAATGAAGAGAACAAGTGGAGCATGGGGAAAAAAGCTGTGTATGTTTCCAGTGATTGATAACCTAGTTAAGGTAGGCAGGGTGGTCATGGGTTGACCTCATGACCTAAACAACAGGAATAATCTAGTGAAGGTCAGGGGGGAGGCGGTAAATTGACCTTATGGCCTAAGTAATAGGAATAATCTATTTAGCCATGTAAGGTACCAAATAGGAGAAATAAAAATGAAACCCCTTATGATATAGAGCCTCGTTTCCCTGTTCCTGAGTCACACCACAGTGCTAAGGGTGGATGGCTCCTCAGAGTGCCTCTGCTTGCTTGGCAGGGATTTGAGGTACTCAAGGTGGCGTCTAGCATCCTCCTGGTTCTGACGTACATAGTACACTAGATAGGATATGACCATGGCAAACCAACCAAACATGGTGACAAGCATAGCTACATCTGTTGTTTTCTTGTAAACATTGCACAGATCAACGTCTTTTACTACCTGGAAGAAAGGCTTGCCGGCGTGCTCCTCTTGTACTGAGTTAGCACACACTATCCCACTCGATGAACCTGGGTCCAGTTCCACCAATCGGATCCCTTCTTGAAGTTCACAATCACACATCCAAGGATTGCCAGATAGGTTTGTCCGAGCCTTCAAATTGGCAAAGACCTCTTTGCTAACAGTCACCAGTTTGTTGGAAGACAGGTCCAGGGAGTGTAAGTGATCACTCAGACCCCTCAGGGAAGCAACATCCAGACGTCCCAAGGAATTGTGGGATAGGTCTAGCTCGATAAGCACAGGGAGGTTACGGAAGGCGTCAGAAGGGAGGTAGGTGATCTGATTGAAGTCTAAGTAAAGTCGATGGGTGTCATTGGGGATGTCCCTTGGTACCTCTGTTAGCTGTGCATTGCTGCATCGCAGAGTCTTGTAGCCATCCTCCTGAGAGAGGTAACAGCCTTTGGGGAAGGTTGTGGCAGGCTGGAAGCAGAGAGACATTAGGACAAAGCTGTGCAACAGCAGCCACGTGGCCAATGAGCACCGAAGATACCAGTCTAAGAAAGGCATGGCCAGCCAGCAGCATACTCAGGTGGAATTTGGTAGGTTTGGAAGGGGTCTGAGCTTGGGAACTGAAAGGAACTCACATTTTGTCTGGAATACAAAAAAATATATGATAAAATGCTGGTATAAGATCACAGATATCTACCTCTGAAATTCTAATTGCAATGCAATGCATCTCCCTCCTGCTCCTAATTTAGGAATACTAACCCTGCAATGAGTGTTCCTGTGAGAAACCTTCCCAAAAGTGTCAACATCTGTCATAATATTCAACCTAAATGAATAGGGAAAGGGCTAGAGGTGGGTACAGGTGTGAAATGAGATGACCATAGGAATCAGAACACCACTGTTGCCTTGAGCATTAGGGGGGCATTTCTAAAAATTCTGTCTACACAGGAAAGATACGTGTTATAGAAAAATATTACAGATCATTTTATAAGTGATATAATTAATCAAAGAGTATGGCCAGAAAACTTGGTGAAGACCAGGGCAGGCCCGGACTGGCAATATGTGGGTTAGGGCAAATGCCAGAGGGGCTGCTATAAGGTCCCATAGAAAGTCAGTATTTAGTGGGCTGGTGGGGGCTGTTTGGGCCTCTGTGTGGGCTCATTGGGCCTCTGTGTACCTGAAATGCCAGGGCCTATTTTGACTCTCAGTCCAGGCCTGGACCAGGGCATATTAGTAGGCTGGCTCTGGTCATTCTATGCCTTCAACCAGAGAAATATCTCGCTGCTTCTTTAAGTACTTTATTTACAACTAAGCACCAGCAGCAGGTAAGTGCCCAATGAGCTGACCATCCCAAATGACTAGAAACAAAGTTCTTCAAGCTGGATAAGTGACCCAGTCGCTGCATGTGGCATTCAGAGAAGCTGCAATCCTGTAGGCAGTCAAGGAGAAGGTAATACTCCGGCAGATGATTTTGCTTCTGGAAGACTGACATTGAGTGCAGTAAAGTGTGAAATTATAGGGGAATGTGACTTCTAGTGGTAGATTGGGTTGGCCAAGATCTAATCTCAGTATTAGCAAGGAGTTAAACGTGACATGACTTAGTCTGATTATGAATACAAGCGACAAGAGGATGAGAGAGAGCAAGGGCAGTATCAAGAGTTTCTCCAAGGCAACAAATGTTATTGACAGAATGAATGGCAAATTTATTGTATGTGAAATATCATGGGGACGGGAGAGGAGGAGGATGGGGGGAAATCCAATTAATTCACATCGGAGAGGCTAGCCTTTCAAAAGTTAGACAGCATCCACTGTGTGACAGCAGAGACAGCCACGTTAAATGAAACAGAGACAGGGGGAGAGAAAACGTACACTGATTTATTGATGCTTAAAGGTGGCATTCTTACCAAAGACTTTATTAGTTTTCCTGTGTAGTAAACATCCAAGGGCTTAGCCCTGAGGGACCCCATCACATTGACAATGGGTATATGCACTATATATATATTATAGTAAATCAGGGTCATCCTCTCCATGTGCCTGCACCGAGGTCAACCGTGCATGGCGGATAGAGCAATCCCACCCCGAATTACAACCAAAATTACTTCCTCGCCCAATGAAAGAAAATGCAGTGCTAAGTAAATTCCTAATATTAGTTCATTACAAATCTGAAATCATTTTAGCATTAGTTATACAGGACATTGTCTTTTCCCAATCCCTATCAAAAATCAATTCTCCTCCAGGCAAGAGTTTATTTCCCAATGGAAACATCTCTATTATTCTGCATATCGTGGCTGTTAAAGGGAAACTATACCCCTACTTTTTGACATGAGTGCATTCAGTCCGGCTCAGGTTCAACATTAATGTAAATCCTTCCTTGCCTTTTTCTGCTTCCTATAGACAGACATGCCATGCGGTGAGGCAGTATGGAGCAAATCAGCCAACCTGTGTGTCGTAATCTTTGCTTGTATCGCCAGTTAGCCGGATGACAGTTGCTACTAAGCTACAGTATATGGAGAAAAGCTGTTACTTTTCCCTAGTGAAATAAACATATACTCTTTATAGAAGATTCAATTGTGGCCTAGGAAAGCCAAAACCATCTTAGGAGGAAGGGATTATATCCATCAGATGATACATGTGTATATATATATATATATCCTGCCTGTTTATCAGGGACCAGCAGCTGCTATGGAATTACACTGTCCAGGACACATTGGGTTAATGAGGGTGGAGTCAATGGCAAATGGTGCTTCTGGGATTTTTGGGGAATAAATGGCACGGTTGAAATTCTGAAACCATCCCATCTATATAATCAGGCATAAAGACCAATGGAAAGCTTGCTTAGCATAGGTCGCTTTTCAATATACTAAAAGTTAAATTAAAGATGGATTTACGCTTTCCGACGCAAACGGATGCATGAACCCTGTGATGTTTTTATAATGTACCCAAATGTACATCTCTTTCTCTAAATAAATATATATATGCATGTTGGATCAATATATGTATAGGGAAAACTACATAAATCATGTACAAAAGTCGCCCCTCCTATTGGATCACCTTAATTGTCACTTAAGGCATGCACAGTTTGGGGATGAGAGCAGCCCAATTAGAGACAGGCAATATGGCAGCCATGGGGAGAAGTATTCAGCATTAATTTTAGTGCACTGGTTCTGCACAGCGGTGGTTTGGGTTGGGCGCTTACAAGCTGTAATAATAAACATAGCTTTCTTCCCCTCCCTGGAATTGTGCTGATGGGTTGAGACAGGAGAGGAAACATTTTCCGCTAACAGAGGGCTGCTGGGAATTACAACAGCTGGAGCACTTAAAGCTTCTGTCCCTGCATTAGAGAAAAATGAAGCGTCAGAACCCGAAGAATTTACGCCTTGTAGTATAACCCAAGGTTTATATTGACCGCACTGATGTCATGTGTGTTTTATGGGTGCAAGAGGCTAGCGTTATCTCCCAGCTAATCTATTCATGCTCTCTTTGTTAGAAGTGTCTCACCTTTATTCACGGAAATGGACAATAGTAGTAGCAGGGTGGCTCTTCCATTGCTTGCGCAGGGGATCTTATTCCATGGAGGCCTGAAACCATAATAGATAGATCAGTAACACAAAACTGAATCCTAAGTGGGTGATGTAGTAATGGGCTTGTAACTCATAGCAACCAAATACCCTACTCTGATTACTGGTTGGAGTGGACCAACCTTGAAAAAATGGGTGCAAACCACCATGTTTCTGCCCATGGAAGCCTGTCCCAATTGTTTATGGACACAGGTCCTCCCACCTGTCAGTGATGTGTATTCATGAGTGTGACTGTATGTAGATGATCCCTTAGACGTCATTAAGACCAGGGTCGGACTGGGCCCTGCTGGTCCAGACCCGTTCCTGCACTGCCTCTTCTTTCTGGTCACATTGCAATGCCAAAAAAAAACATATTTACCTTCTGCCTATGGCAAATATTAAGTACAAGGTATTTTGACCACAGAACTGCACTTTGTCCCCTACTCAGCTCTTAAATGCCAGGACGCAAGTGCTCTAAACCCAAGAGAAGGCAATCATCCTTAAATTCTCTGGCACCCAGGGAATTGATAATGAACCATAGAGGGTTTTCTAAATGATCTGACGTGTTCCTCATCTCCTGTGCCGCTTGCAATGTAAGATCCCATTCACACACCCCAGTGTTAGTGTCATCCAGAGCCAATTAACCTGAACCTGCCTATCTGTTTCTGCAGGGAACCAGAGCAGCCAAAGGAAACTCACATAAGTCCAGGGATAACATACACCTTGCAGACAGTGTGTAGGTCACAGCTGAAGTGAGGTCCAAACGGAGGAGCCGCTCTGCAACACCATAAGCCTATCTAGGATTCCCTCTTAACTAATGGTTTTGTGTTCTCTTATTAATTGACTGATATTATTGTAGGTAATTAAACTTCCTTCAAGAACAAGGGATGACATCACAGGGACAGTTCGTCACATGCGGTGCCACAGACTGGCAGGATGGGGTATTAATTAATGTGATATTAGACAAGTGTTTTGTGCTTTTCCAGAGATGAGCCATTGAGCTGAGCTAAAAAGAGGAGTAGGAAAAATGCCAGTTACATGGTGGTCTCACGGGGGGCTTACTCATGCATATTGTTTGGATGTTAAGGGCAGCACCCTAAGTTTATATCAGGACATCAGCTCATTGTGAGTCAAGTCACAAGTAATAAGCTTAGATTGAATGAATGAAAGTGTTCCTTATAATCGGGAGTCTCTAATTTCAAAGCTGAGAAGCTGTTTGCTTCCTTTCTAAAACATATCATTTTTGTGATGATTCAAATAGTGTCTCTTGGAATCAGAGAACCCTTCCTCTGTATTAATGGATTGTTATCTGTGGGTTGGGGAATCCCTCGTCTAGGACTGTTTTTTTTCCAGAAGAGCCTCTACTGTCTTGGGATGCCAGAGTTCCCACTGCTCATATCTTGTATACATATGAATACACATATATTGTTACACAGGGCTGGCTTTCCAATATGGCAGAAATAGAACTCTCACTCTAGAGTCAAAAGGGTGATTGGGGTGGACGATATTTGTATTTTTTTGTTATTTATATTGCGCAGACACATTTCTACAGATACATGATTTACATTAGTCCCTGCCACAGAGTAGCTTACAATGCTAGGTTCCGTCTTATTCACATCAGTCCATTCCCCAGTGAGCTTACAATCTAAGGTTCCATCACAATCACATTAGCCCATGCCCCAGTGAGCTTACAATCTAAGGTCCCTTTCACATTCCGATCAGTCCCTACCCCAGTGAAGCTAAACATCTAAGGTCGCTATTACATTAACATCCTCTATGGTCACTTTTATCAGGAGCCAATTAACCTGCCTTTATGTCTCCAACGAGCAGAAGAAACCCAGAGTACCCAGAATAAACCGACACAGATGTGGGGAAAACATATGAACTTTTAGTAGATAGTTCCAAGCCAGAATCAAACTCGGGACCCCGGCACTGCAAGACAGAAGTGCTCCCCACTGAGCCACAATGTTAATAGATATATATAAGGGGTGTCCAACCTGCAGCTCATTTTTGAACTCCCAAAAGTTGTTGTTCAACCCCAGCTTGGACATCCCTGATTAATAGGGGCCAACCAACAAATTCCCCCCTCTAGCCTATATAAATGTAAATATAGATACACACATTTTATGCTAGGAGGAATCAACATCATATAAAACACCCCCAAAAAAGTATCAAGCTTCTATCTATATGACTCCATCACCTCCTGCTCCTATTGGCAATGCTACTGCAAAAGCCTCATAATGAAATAAAATCTTCTTCTTACCTGAATATTCTTTTTTTCCAGATGCTTGTCCCACTTTGGGATACAGTCAAGGAGCCTGAAATTCCAACCATCTACAGCATCCACATAGCAGATCTTCCCCAAAGAGGAGTCAGGTCTAAGAGCAACAGGCTAGTTCTCATCATCATCTGGAAGGAGAAAGTTGAGCTGGAGAAATAGAAGGATCCATCCTATGCAGGGAGGAAAGTGATGAGCTAAAGTAGCTTTCCTGCATCAGCCTGGTCCTGCTGGGTTACTTATGTACTGGGAGCATTGAGCAGATCATCCCTGTATTGTGGTCCAGCCTCACCTCTCCCTAACAAGCTCTGTGTTTTCCTACACGAGATATAAGGTCCCTCTGCTGGTGATTGGAGAATCCGCCTGATGTGAGAGAAGGAGGGAGAGAAAGACTGGGGGAGCCTTGGATAAGGAGAGAGGACGGGATGCATCGGCTCAGGATCCAGGGAAGGAGATGGGAGAGAGGTAAATAAAAGAGGGAATAACATGGCATGAAGAAAGAATGGATGTGATAACAGTACAGATGAATATTCTCTGCATTCCTGGTTCCGACTCTTGAAACAATATGGCAGGAGGCAGCTGCTTAACAGAGCTGGGGGAGTAAACTGACACCTGAAACATGGTTTCAGTGATCAGAAATAAAGAAAAGAAAGGGATAAACAAAGCCAGCTTTTGAATGCATACCCAATTTTCAATTACACATACAAAGAAGTGGGAATTGTGCAATAAATAGACAGTGGAAAGTTGTTCAGCATTAGCCTTTCTATTGTGCAAACATCTTGCTTTTGGGTGGAGTTCCCTTTAACATGAGACAGGGATCGTGCTCTCCCACTGCTGGCAATAATAATTCAGCAGGTCAGTTTGCACCATGTAAATCACACGAAAACAAACTGCCTGCTGCTTGGAAATGGATCTTCACCTTTACTGTCAGTTAGGAAAGCAGCTGCTTCCCTGAGAGAAAGTACCGACACTCTCCGTGCAGGCAATGCCTTGGAGAGTATGGAACAACTAACGGCTCGTTCGGTCTCTCAACTACAACTCCCAGCATTCTTAGAAGCAGTTGGGTGTAAAGTATAAATGCCACAGCATATATATACGGCCAAGTGTTCTATGGTATTTTAGTTTGGGATTTGCCTTGGGATACCATGTAGTTACACTCATAGACACAAGCTGGCCATACACAATTCCACTCTGCTCCTCCAAACTGCTTATCAAAGTATGTATTGGGTGCTCCGGGCACTTGCCTGACTGATATATGTCTGAATAAGGTCCAAATATCTATCAGACAGGTTTGAAAATCCTGCATTGACAAATTTACTCAAAAGGTCCCACCATGATGATCCAACCCTTAGACCCCGTTTCATGGGGAATATATTACAATGACTCAGACAAAGCATCTTAAATTGTCCATTGGTGATTGTCAATGTCTCCTGCTGTTCCTCGACTCCATGATTAGGTGTCACCAGAGGCACTTGACAGATTGAGAAGGTAGAGAAGGATTCAGATGAAGGGGCACTCAATCTCTAAATGATACAAAGGGATATCTAGGGACTTCCAGTCAGGAAAGAAGCAAATTGGAGGGGCCTCAGTTGGGCTTTCTTTCACTTTCCTCTAAATCAGCTAGCAGGCAGTTAGATAAAAACAGGAACCTGATAGATGTGTGTTGTTTTTTAACCTAAATTACTATATACATTGCACTACGTACTATAACAACATCTGGAGTGGCCCACTAGGACTGTTGAACCTGGTCTTTCTTTAACAGTTGTCTTTCTTCCTATTAATAACTGTGGCATCACAATCATTTTAATGGTTAGACCAGATGGCAATAACCCAACCCGCCTCCATACCTATCTATTTTATCAGCTGAACTTCTGGCTGCCAACCCTACCCACCAGGGAGGACTGAGACATACCCAACTGCCAGATGGTAGGTCATTTGTCAAATTTATTAATAGGGATAATGGTCTGATGGGTGTATTAAAGGACTTTGATCAATCTGGAGTTGGTAATAAATTATCCAGAATGCTGTGAATCTAAAGTTTTCCTGATAATGAGTCTTTGGATCTTCATGCCATAAGTCTACTAGAAAATCCTTTAAACCTAATAGGCTGGTTTTGCTTCCAATGAGGTTTCATTTTATCTTAGTTGGGATCAAGTACAAGGTAATGTTTAATTATTACGGAGAAAATCATTTTTAAAAAAAGTGAATTATTTGGATAAAATGAAGTCTATATGGACAATGGCCTTCCCATAATTCAGAACTTCCTCAATAATGAATTTCCACATTCTACATTTCTACTTATCTATTGTTTCTTATAAACCCTTGAGCCCCACCAATATTTAAAGATCTCGCTGCTACATCATTCATATCACTGTCCCCCTTGGAGCTTTACATATTAACGTCCCTATGTTTTATCAGGAGCAAATAAACCTTCATGAGAGAGATCATACAACCTCCATGATGATCATTCCCTGGCAGGAACTGTACTGAGGTCCCCCAGCACTGCAACATGAAAAAATGAATATTATGGTAAGAGATAAACCAAATACATGGGATTCTAGGCTCAGAATATCACTGCCTAATCAGCGTTGAGCTGTATGTGCTCCTAGGCTGAGGCTGATGTGACCTTTTTCATTTAGCCTCGCTGCTGCTATAGGGTCTACACATTGATTTGCTTTCAGACTCTTCTCAATTTATTATATCCAAGGATACGGCAACCCCCAGCTCACCAATTTTTACAGGATTACAGTAGCAGCCATCATCCGCCAGCTGCAAAAGGTTAGAATTCAGCTATTTCATGAGTGACACAACAATTGCCTATACCCCCTTAAGGGCATGTGTTTTTTTCTTTTAAGGTGACAGTTGGTTTGTTGATATTATAGGAAAGGTCACATAAGAAGGATTTGTACTAGAGGCCATTAGATTAAAGCGAATGGGTCTTATTTCTGCAGAGCTGCAGGTTGGCTTCATATTAGTGCCACGGTCACATTAACGGCTCTTGGGGCATTTTCCCTGAACCTCAAAATAGATGGATGTAATTAATATATTATTATAACGTATATCCTGAAGCCATAGGGAAAATGACTGGCTATTGGCCAAGATACACAGCACTATGCAATATGTTGGCGCTATATAAATACATGTTTTTAATAATAGATACTGTATAGGGCAGGGATATTATTAAACGGAGCTTCTGTTTTTTCAGTCATGATATAAACCTCATGTCACGGTCGGCACCCTAAACCAGAATGCCAAGTTCCCTGGTCTCGGCTCGGCTTCACCAGTAGTGTGACCGCCTTTGGCTTCGGGAGGAGCCCTCAGCTTACTCGGATGCCACCTGGACTTAACGAGGGGAACAAGGCGAGGAGTTCTGGCAAGCAAAGGGGCACGACTGTTGTTTAAGTCAGTTAGGCCGAAGGTCACGGTACAATAGGAAGTCAGCGAAGTCAGGCAGGCTGGGTCGAGGCAGGCGGATAGCAAGGATCGGCAGGCAGGCAAGGGTCTACTGGGTATTCAATCAGATGAGGATGAGGCAAAATCAGTAGTCAGGCACAGGTCAGGATACAGATAAGAGAGTAGTCAAAGCCAGGCAGGGTCAAAAACAGGTATTCAGGAACAAACAGAAGCTAAATAGCAAGGTTACAGGCACCAGGAATAAAACTATCACGGGCCATGAGCATAAAGCCGAACTGGCCTTTTAAACAATTACATTTTCGCGCCAATGACGTATGACGTCAGCGCGCCTGTGCCTTTAAGCTAAACCCGGAAGTGCGCACGCATAGGAGCCGGCAGAAGAAGAACAGCGCGGACGTCTCCTCTTCGGGGGCAGCAGGCATCCCTGCTGCCCCCCCACTAGACCACCAGGTAAGGATTTTATTACACCTCAATATAATATGTTGCACAATAAATGCTAACTGTCAACATACATGTATTACACACTCTCTAGGGAGAATATGTCCATTGCCCAGCGTGTGACCCCCCTATAGTGTTGGCAAGGCAGATGCCCCATCTGTAGGTGTAGTAACCTCCTGCCTGGTCATGAACCAATGCAAATCATCAACATTCTCTGTAAATTGCTGTGTAACATGAAGGCATGCTATCTAAAGGATAATAATTATAATACTGTTAAAACACCACCCCATAAACAAGCAAATAAAGGGGAGAGGTCTTCTATTCTATGAGTGATTAGCACTTTCCCCACATTCTTATCCCCAGGGTGTGAGTAATGTTTTTCCATCACTGATGAGCTGGCAGTTGGCACATGCAAAGCAGTGGGCATGGGCAACAGCATTGTTCCTGTGGGTCTCGGAAGCAGTGAGACTTGTCTGCATTTGCAGGAGTTTGTAAAATATCAAGTGAAACCACTGAAATAAATGGCCACTTAAAGGGGTTGTTGAACATGTAAATTTAATAACAGCTTCATCCTGGACATATAATCAGTATCCCCATCTCAGCAGTCTGTCTCTCTTCATGCAGATTTGCGTTGGAGTCGTTTATATTGAAAGACAGTTAGCTCTAACAGCATTATTATTCCTATTTTAGGAGAACCTAAAGGCAATAAGGCACGGCTGTTCTCTTCTCTAGCATTCACATGCAGTGACACTTTGTTTATATATTTGTTTGTGAAGCAATGATTTCCCATGATGGGTCCTTAGGAGCATGAGCAGTGGCAGAAAACAAAAGCAGAGGGTAACCAGTAAAAGGTAAATTGTTAAATGCCTTCTACTACTAAATAAGTCAGTATTTGTGTTTAAACACATTTACAATCTGATCAAGGCATGAAATGATCTGACTACAAGTTATGGACACAAAGACTTTCCTTCTTTTGGTCCATGTTCATTTATAGACGTAGATGAAGAGCTACTCGCACTTCTCCAGCACCGGTGCCATTGAGAACACAAACCCAGGGCCGCCATCTGGGGGGGACAAGTGTCCCGGGGCTGAAGGGGGGCCCGGCAGTGCTGCACTTTTCCAAGAGCCGGGCCCCCCTTGCGAGCGCCGCCGAAGCCGTCCTGCTCCCTTCTGTCCTGATGCGGAAGTGCTGGAGATAGTCGAAGTCCTGAAGCGGCGGAAAGACCCAAAGTCACGAAAACAGCAATAATGAGATCCTGAAGCCATGAGTTCAATTCTACTGACACCAATGTGTTTTTTTTTTTTTTTTTAAATCTCCTGGCCACCAATGTTTTATTTTAATGCTCTATAGCCCCCTGCCACCAATGATTTTTTTTTTTAATTTTCTGGGGCCCCAAATTTTTTTTAACGTGTAGGGGGGCCCTGGTGCCAATTTTTTTTTTAATATTTTTTTTGTAAAAAGTTTAAAAAAAAAACTTTTAGGGGTGGAACTGGTGACAATGTTTTTTGTAACTTATAAGGGAGCCCTGACCATCGATATGTGTGGGGGGTTTACTTTTTTAGCGCGGATGTCTGTGTGGTCTTTTAACTTTGATGTGGAGTGGGTGGGGTCAGGGGTGGGGCTTGGGTGCCAGGGCCCAGGGGGCCCCAAAAATGTTGTTGTGCGGGGCCCTGGGATTTCTAATGGCAGCCCTGCACAAACCTATGTCAGATGCTAGGGAGAAAGCTCAGTGTACTGACTGCCCTGAATGGAATCTTTTCATTGCAGCTGGCAGTAAGTTATTGATAGGGAAGGGACAGTAAATAGGGGAAAGAAAAGATAAGTAACTAAGCTGGTTTAGGAAGGCCCATATTTTATTCTTTTTTATCTCTTCAATCAAGCCTCAGCAAGCCCCTTGGGAAACCCAGGTTAAGGTCAAACAATCCTTGGCATGCCACCTGTTGGACAACTATACAGTAGTTCATATTACTCAAGGAATAATGGGACTTTTATCTCTGGATAAGCAGACATCCCTCCATGATGAAGGTAGAATAAATGACACTATCCCCTATATGTAATAAAAAGCACTAATTTGCCTGGGTGCAGCAATCAATAGGACGTTTGTTTGGACAGGTGACTATGGGTTACTGCTCATGGGCAAACCCATTGGCATATCCCCACTGATTAATGGAAGTGAAAAGTTTTAGAGCAGAGAAGAGCGAGAAATTGTTTTATACATGTGAAATAACTGGTGTTTATGTGGGATATTCTCTCATGTGCCATGTTATAGCTGGGAAGAGCGAGAAATTGTTTTATACATGTGAAATAACTGGTGTTTATGTGGGATATTCTCTCATGTGCCATGTTATTGCTGGAGGGGTGCAAGTTTCACAAACCCTTTCTTGCTCTCATTAATCCTCCTTGTCCCCTCCTGAAAACTCAAACCTCCAGTGCAGCAATTAATCTGAATTGTATTTGGACCAAACAGCTTTCATGCCGGTTGTTCATTCCCGTGGATGATGTTCCATCTTTTTTAGTTTTGTGGTAGATGGAAAGGACAAGTACACTGTAAATCAGGGGTGTCCAACCTGGATGGATATGAATGCGGCCCGCTTGAAACACTTGTTGCAAAGAATGCATGGGAGTAAGCCGGAGGGGTTACTCTACCCATTGCCCAGTTAGTAGTAATAATAATATAATAATAAGTCTATTTAATAGCTCCATCTGGTTATCCAACTAGTATTGTAGTTATTTTCTGCGCGTTTTTGTGTATTTCATGTGTGGCCCCCAGATAGGGTTGCCACCTTTTCTTAAAAAAAATACCGGCCTTCCACTATATTTGGCTTTTTTTCCTATTACTAACATTGGGATCAGCCGTCAAAAATACCGGTCAGGCCGGTAAAATACCGGCCAGGTGGCAACCCTACCCCCAGACCATTTTTCCTTTTCCAATGTGGCCCAGGGAAGCCAAAAGTTTGGACACTCCTGTTTTAACTGTTTAACCTGGTCCTGCTGAAACTTGCCTCAATCTGCTGCTTCCACTTTGTGTTCTTTAAATGTCTATTGTGCAAGCAACTGTCACATTTGAGAGATGGCTGTAAACATGATATAGTGCTTGATTTATTATTCCGGAACTGCCTACCAGTTTCCCATTGTAATCTGTGCTCTGGGCAAGAGGCTACAAAGGCCATTTCAGCAAAAGATCAGCAAACGTGTCCATCGAGCAAAAAATAAAGCAATGGCCTGAAGTGAAGTTACCTACTGAGAAAATGGGAGTCATTTAATGCAGTAGATGCTCAGCAATGTAATGGAGAGGTGGCGGGGGGGCTAAGCACAAACAGAAATCTCAGCATGGGAAGCAAAGGTGAACCTGTCCCTCCAGGAGACAAGGATTTTGAGAATCAAAGTAATGGAGGAGATTACCAGATTCAGCAACCGAGGATCTAATCGCACAAAGAATTACTTTAAGGACTATCTTTTCTGAATGAAACCTAACGTATAAATCAGGATAAGTGATCTGTTAAACAATATGATATATTTTCACAATATTTCACTTTTACATATTCTGGAGCCATCACTGTGTGAGTTTCTGTGTGTCACCTGACAGGAAATTATGCAGACTCCTAACTGAAACAGGAAGTTGTGTGGGAGTATAAGACTCTGCCCATTCATTGGCTGATGTAACCTATCATGTATGTGTGCACTTGGTTAGTGTGAGAGCACAGAGCCAGAGGGACAGACTTTAGTATTTAAAGGAGAACATACCCCTACACAAAAACCTCCACTGGCCTAAAAGCTCCCCCCCACCCTTAAAATGTCTATTACACTGAAAAATGTCACTCTGAGTAAGTGTGCCATAAATATACACCAGCGTTGGATTGGGCATCAGTGACCCACTGGGGTTGCAACTAAAAGGGCCCTCCTTGCAACCTCCAGAACCACATCCTATATCTTTTGCCTCCTCCTTAATTTGATTGGGCAGGGGAGCAGCCCTGAGTTAGTGGGGACTATGAAGGCCAATAAACACCAAGGGGGAAATTCACTAAAGAAGAAGCGTCTAACGCTAGCGCTAATTCGCCAGAGTGACGTCAATTCGTAACTTCGCAAATTTACTAATACCGACTGACGAATTTTCGCTTGCAAAGTTGCAACTTCGCACTCATACGCCAGGCACACACTGTTAGTTTTTTTGGGGGGGGTTACCCTCCTCCCACCTACATTTCCTAACATATGGCAACTCAACTATACAGGGGGCACATGTTTAGGGCAATAGGACAACTTTATTTCATTTATTAAAGGTTTCCTGGGCTTGTGTAGTGGAATGTAGTGGCTGTAACATATACTTATATTATATGCTCAAGTTCGCGCCGTATGCAAATTAGGCATCGCAAGTGTAAATGCGCTTTGCCTGGCGAACGAACGGTAGTGCTACTTCGCTTACGTTCGCCGACCTTATCATAACTTCGCACATCAGTGAATTTGCGTAGCGCTGGCGAAAATTCGCCTGGCGAAGTGCAGCGAACGTTAGCGAAGCCAACGCTAGCGAATTTTCGCTGCTTAGTGAATTTCCCTCCTAGACTTTCCCAGTGTCCTGTCTGACTCTGTTTACTATGTTGCTGTAAGTGGGGTTGGGATCATTTTTGCACAGAGTCTCTGTTGTTAATTAAGACTCCCAGCATCCCCATGGTGTTTCACTACCATCAACAGGGCATATGATTGAGGCTCCAAAGAATCCCATTGGCCAACGTTAATGGATGAATAGGTAAGCATGTTTTAAATGCCATCTAGTGATAATTGCTCAGGTATAAATAAATGTACAGTATGTGCAGAATCCAATTATCCCATGGATAATTAGTCCTGAGGCTTAGAGTTAAAACCATGACATTTATTTGAGTGGAAATTTATATGAGATGTCTGTCCATGCAAATTCCTTTTACCAGTGAAATGATGATCTACACATTTTCCTTATTGCCTGTGTTTGAATGGAAGTGCTTGGCTTGAATTGATGCTGATACAGAGGGACAACAAAGGATAACTCTTGACATTATCTATATATTATGTGTTTAAAGTATACGGATAAGTCTGAGACTCCCTATCTGTCTCATTAATGAGACATGTCCCATAATGTGACCATCGGGACATACAAAGGCTTGGTGTCAATCACGGTTCCTTGCGAGGTGGTGACACACTAAACGTTCAATGGAAGCCATTGTTGCAGGCAACTAATGAAGTGTAAAATGCACTGTGACACCAAACACTGCTGCACTAAATAACTATTTATTGATCAACATTTCCATTCTAGTGTGCACCTTCATCCATAGCACATGGAGTTGTGAAATTTCAGTCAATACATGGTAGCATCTGCTGCCCAAACACTGGATCTCCAAGACTTTTGTTTCAGGTATGAGGAGAAGGTCTGGAATGGTCTTGTTTTCAGGTGCAACCCAACAAGCAAATATATAGATATTTATAGTGTAATGTAAAATAATGTATAAGCCACATCTCACATAGTTCTACATCTCTTCATATGTTTGAACAGAGCAGTTTGCAAATAGGGAAGACATTGTGCATCCCCAAAAGCACTATAAAATCAGTAATATCTAACCTGTAAATGTCTAGGTTGATGGCTGACAGCATGGAGATATATATGACTTAAAGGTTTCAGATGGCAAGTGAAAGACAAGATGAATGTATCATAATTATAGTGAGGGGAATATTTGCATCACAGGTTGTGGAAGGGTACAAGCTGTGCCAATCTGACACTGCCACATATGTATAGCACACTGAGCATTAGTCCCCCACAGAGTATACTGGCTGCTTTGCAAGGCAAATAAGACTGGGACAGCAGGAGGCACTTTATCACTCCATACCACTTCTACAGCTCATTAGTAGCAGAGTAACTCAGGTCCAATGGGATTTGGAGACATTGGTCTTCAGAACCCAATGCCAGTACTGCAATCTGCTCTGTATCTTTATAACCTGCTCTGGCTTCAATGGCTTACTCTGTTGTAACTCCAAGTGGAGATAAAGGGGCAGATTTACTATATTCACATGAAGGATTCAAAGTTCGATCGAATTTAGAACGTAGGATTTCTTCGTTTGGTCGAATATGTGAATGGTCGAAAGATCAAATACATTCGAATAGAGTCGAATGGACGAATATTCGATCATTCGACCAGCGAAGCATTTTAATTTTAAAGTTTATTCGATTGCCTACTTCGGCAGATTGGACCTACCGAATTGCAATAGAAGTCCTGATCGAATAGCATTCCTACGATCGAAGTGTTCGAACGTTCGAATCGTACGAATCATTCGAACGATCGAATGGTTTATTTGTTCAGTCAAATGATTTATTCGACTGATCGAATAGATTTGTATTCGATCGTCGAATGATCGAATATCGAATAAAAGGTAGCCTAGAAATATTCGATTAACATTCGAAAATCGAATGCTAATCGAATAGAAAAGAATTATTTTTGGGGAATAATAGTAAATTTGCCCCTAAGTGTAACCAAATAAAAGGAAATTCATATTGGTTGTTGTAGACCATTGGATTAAGGTACACCTCACCAAATAGGAGATTACTTGCTATACACTCACATTCATAGTAGCCTCCCCAAACAAATATGCCATCCTCCTCTGCTGACTGGAAGCTGGTCTAGTAAAAGCCTTGATTTCAGTAAAATATGGCCCCCCCCCCCCGGTTCTTCTGGCTGATTTTAGGGATGCACCAAATCCAATATTTGGGATTTGTCTGAATCCCTGAGGCCATCATGAACATATCGGCCCGAATACCAATCCAAATCCTAATTTGCATATGCAAGAGTGGGAAAAAAAGATTCTACTTCCTTGTTTTGTGATGAAAAGTCATGTGATTTCTCTTTCTGCCCCTAATTTGCATATGCAAATAAGGATTCAAATTTGGTTCGGCGAGGCACAAGGATTTGGCTAAATCCGAATCCTGCAATTCTGGATTTAGATGCAACATTCTCTTCTCATTCTACAATTTCCTGGTGGTACAAATCTACATGTGAAAATTTTGAATATTTATTTAACATCGCTCTGTGGATGTTCAAGATCCACTTGTCAAACAAGACTTAACAAGAAAAAGCTGATAGGCATCAAGGTTTAATATTTGGCTAATTTCCTTAACAGAAAGGAGTAGATGTGTTTCCTCTCTTATCTGGGACAGCCATTATTTCATTTTCTTCAAACTGAAAGAGGAAATTAAATACCGGTGCCCTCGAAATGTTACAAAATATTGTTCCTAGAGGACACCGAATTGATTAAAAAACACTTATACATTGAAGGATTTTCATGATAAAGCAATAAATATTTCCAGCGATTGCTCTCGGGGCCGGATACCCTTTCATTTAGAATCCAGGGATTTGGAAGGTCAAAAAACATAGGAGCAGACTATGAAATTTTATCATAAAAATTAATCCATTGCTTGTTTAGGGGTGAATGCAATGAGAGTATATAGTACTGTTTCTAAAACAAACATTATGGGATTAAATATTTAATAGACCATATTATTAGAGAATTAAAAGAATTGAATTCAAATTGAGTTCTTTATCATTATATATATCATTAATGGGAAATTATTAACATGTTATTATTAACAATGGGAAATTCCATACATATAACTATATTTATGTACCTACTGTCTTTTTTCCAGCCCAAATTAACTATGGAACTAAACCACATTTTTTTTTGGACTGAAGATCTCAAGAACTGATCCATATTGCCATCATCAGCCGATAAATTGACACAACAATGTTGGCATTATGGACCCTTCCGAAGCAGTACAACCTAACCAGCTACATGATTTCCTTGTAGCATACATGCAGCATCTGCTTTGTCTCACATTTTGTGTGTTTTCATTAATGGTTCTCTTGTGGGAAGCCCCTCCACTTTGTTCTCAAGGCAAGTGTTCCTGTCTCCATTAAATTAGAAAGCAATGTATATTCTACTCAGTGGAAGACCAATGTCATGTTCTATACACTAAGGAACATGGCTTATACAGATGTCACATACCTTAATAACATTGTCAGAAAGCTCTGAAATGAAGGCTCAAACCTCATATCGAGCCAAACCTTTTTTTTAACCTTTTTAAGGTGTTTCATATTGTGTGTGGTGTGGGGGAGGCCGATAAATTCATTTTATATCATGTCTTCTTCTTTCTTGCTTCAGTCACAGTTGATAAGTTTGAATCCAAGACATGGGTCCATCAAATTTAGCCTTGTCAAAACCTCTATAAATAGATGCAGAGAATGACAAATGAATTCCCAGCAAGATCGAGGCATAGTAACCCTCAAAAGGGATGGCCAAAAATTCTAATTATGGTCTGTATTAGTGATTTTTTTTGGGTAACCATGACTATAAATATCCAATAGATTGTTAAAAACCAATCAATACATTGTTATTGCCCTTTCCAATTTCATTGACTGTCTTCTTTTCACTTGAAAAAAACCTAAAGATTAAAAATAATTAGAAAACGCTCCTGCTGGGTTTTCTGTATAGTTTCTCCTCTTCATTTTGTCGCATATAGAGCAATATGTGTAATTCGTCATGCAAACAAATACACATTGACATGTCTGTCTATAGATCTTACCGTTGAGTATCTCATCTGTCCGCATGGGTGGGAACCCTGGCTCTTAATCTTGTATCTCTACTTCCTGATGGAAAAAAAATAAGCAAGGTCACATGGGGTGACATCTAGAGATGAACCACATCTATTATTTTTTAATTTGATTGAATTGTCAAAAAAAATCTAATTGACATAAGCATAGTTGTCATATGAATATTTGAGAAATATAATAAATGTCATGAGAAAAGTCAGCTGAAGAGATATAAATAGGGCTTGGCTTCAGGCAGACACAAATGTATAGTTTAGTGGATATAAATAAGTGAAATACCCATATATTTATGGAACTATATTTGAATTCAATCTATGAATTGGAAAGGGTATTGTTGTGATACATTTGAGTATCAACACAGAAGAAACAAGACATTTTCCAGCTGGATTCTTGTAAAAAAGACCCCGGCTGGAATCAAGAACATGGACTGTAAAACCATTTATTGCTCCTATTAAATTAAAAGAACATGAATGGATAGACACAGGGGGACTGTTGCTGGTTTTAATAAGCAACGTGTAAAACGTGTCAATTTATTATGGATAATAGTATTACCCATCAGCGCTAAGGGTGAAGGATATTAATGAAGCATTTGAGGAGATATTCATCTTCGTGTCAAGGGAGCAACTGATGCAATTACATGAAGGTATGGGTTGCTCTGAATTGGGTAAACTAAATCCAATGTCAGGCTCACTGTTTGTGATATTATCAGCAAATAAGTGATTTATTTCTATATGCTGCATTCGCCAGTCACACTGGGCTGGAGGCCACACAATTTGGGAAGAACGCTTATATGTGCTTCTAGATACTCATGAAAAGGCAACCTTGCGGTTAATCAGGCTGAATTTTGGCCTTGACATTTTTGTCCTAGATATTCTTGTTTCTATGGCTGATACCACAATGCTTTTATATACCTGCAATCTTCAGGGTGACCCTGAACAAATGTTGACTTCAAAAGCATCTTCAGACTAAAAAAGAAGACTGTTGTTTTAGACCCAAAGAGCATTACATCAAGAAAACATTAAATAAAAAAGCACTTCAGATTGATAGGCTTGACTTGAAAGAAGAACAAACCTTTTTTTTGTCTTTTGAACATATCATCACAAGTTGCTAGGAGGCAAGGACATTCAGAGACATGGTTTCAGGCTTTACTGCACTGCATTGAGCACAAGGGCATCCCTTGACATCCTAAACCATGGAAAGGTTTTGCTTTACAGTGACAAAAGTAAATCTGTGGAATTTTGTCCCCAAAAAGGTAATAGAAAAGAGGGATCTAAGAGTTAGATATTTTAGCAAGTTAGAAAATAACTACTGGAATTAGTACACGGTATTTTGTTCTAAATGAACATGGAGTTCCTTGAAATGGACATCATAAAAACTATTATTTAGGGCAAAAAAAGAATACTCCCCTCTTATTGCTTAGTCTTCCCTATAACAACTCCTATTACCATGTTCAGCTCAATCTTCTCCAAAAGTATCCCAGTTTTCAGCCCAAACAACAGATAACTGGTTCTTTCTGAGATATTTATTTGGAAATGCAACCCTTAGTTGGGTTTTAAGCGGGTGTAGCCTTTTTATAAGTGCGTGTGGTTTTTAAAGGGGATCTAAATCCTACATGCTGATTGTATTAACTTAGAACCAATGGTTCACAGCATAGAATTACTTATTTTTTAATATTTATTACCACTCCTTCTTATAACTGTCAGTACCCAAGGGCTTTACTTTAACAGAATCATAATTCCTGTTAACCAAACTGTAACCACCGCTAATAGAGACACAAATGCAAGTGCTGTGAATGAGTTTCTCAGGCTGTGCCATGGGACCCCTACGTTGCTCTCAGCATCTCTTTACATTCATAAAAGCGTTTCCTCTGCAAGGAGCAGAGAGGTCACTGGTAACATGAGAAAGAACTGTGGATAATTATTGCGTGTTATGTAACAGCCCCTGAAAATAATCTTTCTACAGGAAAATTCTTCCAGCTATAGGAAAGAGACGGATACCATGACAGACAAGACATTCCATTTACAAGAAAGAGATTCCATTACATGGAAAGAGAATTCGGTGACAGGACATAGGTTCCAATTGAAAAGAATAAAGTAGGTTTTTGTAAATGTGGTTTCTGAGGAATACTACTAATAGGAACCTTTTCCCTAGCGCAGGATTACTGGCCAGATGTAGTCTTCCATATTTAAGGCCCTCAGAATGGCCAATATAGACCTCAACATTATTTGACTGATAATAACAATCATAGCATGCCCAAATGTCTTTAATCAGTTGGCACCATAATGAATATTATAAATATGATCTAGGACAGTGGTTCCAGAGTTTATGTCCCCAGGACGCTCCATGTTCCAGTAAAACAACTGCTGGTGGTGTATCAGTTCAGATAGTGATTACAAAAATAGCTTTAATCAGTTGGAACCATAGTGATGAGACATTAAGCTCTCACACATAAGCAAATACACCGTTGAGTTTGTTATGAATATTTTCTCCTTTGGTTTGGGCTGTACTGTGTCTAGGAAATAAATAAAATATATTGAGCTTTGTATTCTTGGTTGAGAAATGAATGTTTGCTGTCTGCTCGAACGTTCTTACTAAGCTGCTTTCCAGATCGCTGTGACATGAGGTGGCTTATCCTCAACAGCATCTCTCTGCTCCAAGAACCCTTTTGGACCCTTTCATTTGTCACTGTCTTCAAAGTTTCATGACTTGCTGGAGGGGTTGAGTGAGTTTTACAATGAGTAATAGGAATTATAAATGCAGGACTTGTACATTACAGATGCACTCTAGCATTATCTCTCTGGTCTATAGCTAGAATTCATGCTACTCGTTTTGTTATAAAAGTCAGCACAGTGGAATGAATTGGTGCCTCTTAGAACTGAGACTGGGTAAATAATTATTTCTACTCCAAATGAACATAAAAATTTGCTGAAATGAGCAGTTTCTACAAAATTAACAACATCTTATCATCCACACAATGAACATATGAATATGATTACTATACGGATGTTAAGACCCCATAGTATTAATAGTGCTTACTAATTTGCATGGCTGGAACCTGTCTTTGACCCAAAGAAACAAAACACAATCAATATGTTTATGTATCATTAAAGGCCCCTAACAGTAAGTTAACCCCATACGACCACACTGAAGTAAACCAATCGAAATGGGTAGCGCTTGATTTTCTCCCAAACTAAAAGTATCGCAGGACTTTCAATACACGTAACATCAGGACGTTTCTATGCACAATAGATATATAGATCAGCTCAATATATAAAAACAACTGTTCCTACAGTATAATCATGCAGTATGGGGAATAGCAATGAACAAAGATCACCCGATATCCCTGAAGTCTCAGCCCTTGTAGGGTGCTGCATCTTGGGATAATTGGATAATGATAGTGCACTAATGAAGCCACTACTGTTTACTTTTGGAAACACTCACATAAGCACACACATACACAGAACAAAAATATGGTTTCTCTGTGCATTCATCTCCATGCAACACTGCAGTTCTGCTTTTTCCTAGACAGCTATAAACAGATTTATGCAGGCGCAGTTCATGTCCTGTATAATTAACCGTCTAAATGTTGGTGCCTCAGGCGCCAGGAGACAAAATTATATACCCAAGGTCATAAGGAGCTCGACATGACAATTGAATCCATATCTAATTAGGAAGAAAAAGATGGAATGTTATATGTCATGTGCTGTTTATGATAAAGGTGTTTTATCTATAAAATAACCATGAACGGAACTTATCAACGTATTTATGTACTGCAACCTCAGCCACTGGGAAAATGCTTTGATACAGTATATTTATGGCAAGCTTTAGGCTCCCAGTTTCCCCCCTTTAGGCTCCCAGTTTCCTTCTTTTTAGCTCCCAGTTTCCCTTTCTTAAAATCCCAGCGTTCCCCCTTTAGGCTCCCAGTTGACATGTTTTTATCTCCCAGTTTTACCCCTTTAGGTTCCGTGTTATCCTCTTTTTAGTCCCAAGTTCCCTCTTTTAGGATACCACTTTTCCCCCTTTAGGCTCCCAGTTTCCCTCTTTTTAGCTCCCAGGTTCCCTTTTTTTAAATCCCAGTGTTCCCCCTTTAGGCTACCTGTTTCCTTCTTTTTAGTTCCCAGGTTCCCTCTTTTAAGATCCCAGTTTTCCACCTTTAGGCTCCCTGTTTGCTTCTTTTTAGTTCCCAGTTTCCCTCTTCTAAGACACCAATTTTCCCCCTTTAGCTCCCTGTTTCTCTCTTTTTTGTTCCCAGTTTACCTCTTTTAAGATCCCAGTTCCCCCCTTTAGGCTTCCTGTTTCCCTCTTTTAAGATACCAGTTTTCCCCCTTTAGGCTATCTGTTTCCTTCTTTTTAGTTCCCAGATTCCCTCTTTTAAGATCCCAGTTTCCCCCCCTTTAGGCTCCATGTTTCCCTCTTTTTAGTTCCTAGTTTCCCTCTTTTAAGATACCGGTTTTCACCCTTTGGGCTCCCAGTTTTCCTCTTTTTAGTTCCCAGTTTCCCTCTTTTAAGATACCAGTATTCCCCCTTTAGGCTCCTTATTTTTCTCTTTTGCGTTCCCAGTTTCCCTCTTTTAAGATCCCAGTTTTGCCCCTTTAGGCTACCTGTTTTCTTCTTTTTAGTTCCCAGTTTCCATCTTTTAAGATACCAGTTTTTCCCCTTTATGCTCCTTGTTTTTCTCTTTTGCATTCCCAGTTTCCCTCTTTTAAGATCCCAGTTTTGCCCCTTTAGGCTACCTGTTTCTTCTTTTTAGTTCCCAGTTTCCCGCTTTTAAGATCCCAGTTTTCCCCCTTTAGGCTCCCAGTTTTCCCCTTTTTAGCTCCCAGTTTCACTTTTTTACTATGCCAGTTTTCCCACTTTAAGTTCCCAGTTTCCCTCTTTTAGGCTTAAGAGTCCTAAACAGTAAGTTAACCTGGTTTCCCCCCATGTGGCGGTCCAGTTGACTGCAGTGAAGTGGCTAGTGGCTAAAGCAATGCTGTTGTGTGTAACTGCATACTTAACTATAGATTTTAATTAAGGGCCATTTCCCTGTACAGTTGGCATTAAATAGAGGATGCTTTATGAAATAATACCCTCTTAAAGCATCATTTTCACAAGAGTTCCACCCACATGTAGCTACTCCCTTGTCATTTCCCTAGGCGGTGAATCCCTCATCTAAAAATAAGGTGACCTGCAATAACGGCTTGCAGGTTTTCCCACAAAAAGAAGTGTCAAGGGCTGGGAGTTGCTATGGGACCAGTCTGTTGCTGGGCAACCGCTGCTAACAAAGATTATCCTGGACCAGATGCCGCCAGCCAGGTCACATGACAGGGATGTAGATCCATCAGCCATTGTGTCTAAACAGACATGCAGAAGTCATATATCTCTTGATATTGTACGTGCCAATAAATAAATAGGTTTGTGTGCACACACAAATAGTTGGACAGAAATTATGAAGCCGGCACAATTGCCTTCTCTATACCAAACTTGTAATTTAATTACTGCCTCTCTGAAGATAAAATACACCTGTGTGAGTTCTAGTGCTGTGATTTAACTGTGTACGGGATTCTGTTCTGATCTGTAATAAGATGATTGCAAGGGGTCCAGATTAACAAAAACTAGAGGTGGTGCATTGAGGGGGTCACACAAACACCACCATTACAAATAAAACCCATTAGTTTTAGACTTTTTTTACTGTGATAAATTCCAGCTGCCCAACTTGTGTTCTCACTCAACTACTCTGATTGTTTCAACTGGAAACCCATGAGATGCAAAGAATTTTCAAGTATCCATTGCCTGTCTGGCATCATCATTTTAACATGCCATTTGAGAAATAATTGTCCTTCCATGTTTAATACTCAAAACATCTTTGGTCAAACAGATAATAAAGCAGAACTCACCATGAACTAAATAGAACTTTACTTGATTCTGCTGTCTAGCACATACTCCAGAATAAGCCCAATATCTCTACAGTTGGAGCAAAATGTGTTACAGAGAATAAACAGATGATAAAGCGCACACCTATATATAAAGAGAACCTTAACTTGATTCCAAACTAGTTGCTGTCTCGTGGATACTCCAGAATAAGCCTAATATATCTGCAGATGGAGCAAAATGTGTTACAGAGAATAAACAGATGATAAAGAACATTAAAGAGAACTTTTGATTCAGAACTAGTTGATGTGTATTTACAGATGGAGTAAGAAGCCATATCTGATTTATTTATTTGGTTCTTTCTTGGGTATGTGTACATAAGCATACATTCTCCACTTCAATAGAAATAGATTCTGGTTGTGGTAGTGAATTTCCCTGCCTCCTTCAATGAACACTTTAAAAAGCCCCCACTATTGATTCCTCTCATCTATAAAAAAGATATACAAGATCTGGTTTCCACTGAGAGAGCAGTTAAATATAGAAATGTATTAGCAGTTACAGTCAGCAAGAGGGTATCCCTTGGGTGAGCAAAAATGAGACATACAATGCTGGGGAAAGAAAATAGAGACAGAAGGAATGAAATAAAAGGATATAAATAAGAAATGTGACTGCAGGGGGATCTTAACAGCTTTTCCCAGACAGAGGATAATCAAATATATTGATTCTATCCAAGCGAAAATTGGGAAGCAAAATAATAACCGTCAGTGCAACAAGGCCAACCAAGTACAAAGGAATATCAACAGCCATAAATCCTACAGCAATGAATGGGTTAATGGCATCCCAGCCCTTTCTATCTCCTCCCAGTTCACCGTATTCCACTTGCCTGACTATTTTTAGGCTCGCAAGCGACGGCGTTGAATTATTCAGCAAGTTTTACATTCACGAAGGATTTAAAAATAGAATCAAGCCGATTATCCCCCTCCTTGTCTGCGCTGAAAAAAAATCAGCCGGTACTTCCTTCTACTGATTAAAAATATCTCTCCTATCAACGGGGGAAACGAGATTTGTCCAGAGTGACAGTTGCGGAAGGAATGAAAATAAGTGTAAGGGGTCAATTTAAACCAAAAGGTGGCCACCTACAAAAAGTCCACATCCCTGGCAGTTACTGTCTTTAAACTTTTTTTGGAAACCACATATATTTCAGTATTAATTGCACGCGGTACTCAGGCAATGGTTTGGTACAAAAAAAGGTTTTCATTTTGTGAATGTCCACCCATATGTAACTACAGTAGTGCCATTGGAACTCACCTACAGTCAGCTCACCTCTGCTTAAATCTGGATTTGCCTTAGGTTGCCAACTGAATTAATTCAGACAGATCCCATTAGTCAGCCAAATACACTGCCATTAATATTTCAGCAGCGAGAACATCAATACTGAATGAAGATTAATCCCTAAATAGACGTTGGCCTTAAAGGAAATCCAGTGATACACAGTTTTAACCCCACTACCCGCAGCAATGGCTCCAAATGGTATGGGCAGAGGCACCCAAGTGAGAAAGACAGTGATTTCTCCCTAATTAGGATTATTCTAGTCAGTCAGATAAATGTTTAGTTTGATCATATTGCCAAAGCCAAAATAGACTGTATTAGACCCAGCATTCCATTACACAAAAAAATGAAGACCAATTGATAAGTACCCCTCATTGGCACTTACAAATCTGCCCTTGGAATGCTACAATGGTTCACACTTGAATTGGGTATTTGCTGTGCCAGAGTCAAAGTGACACCGCTCATGAAAATACAGGGGCCATATCTGACATAAAGCTGCTTTACCAGTGGAATCGCATACACTCATACACAAATATGAGACTGGTATATTCAAAATATCTATTACTATCTATCTTTACTTGTCCTTTAATAAAAACACAGCTATAGAACAAGTGCAGAATGTGCCATCTAGTGGCTAAATCCTTTCCTCTGAAAATCCACAGTTTTTAATCAAAAGAAAAAAAACAAGACAACAATAAATGCACATCGTTATTGTTCAAAAAAATATTCTGGAAGCCTATATATATATATATATATATATATATATATATATATATACACACTAGCAGGTTTGATACTTGATTATTGCCTCTTTGAAATATGACTATGAAATATGACTCTGTTGACAGCTTTATATCCAGTTCTGTATAAACCAAGCTGATGAATTATACTGTATTACCACCCAGAAGGAATGAAATGCTGCTATTGCTAATGCCCTGATTTATGTCTTTCCTCCCCTCAGACCAATCTGCCTATCTGAGACCCCCCTCCGCTGACCTCTATACATAATGTGACATGCATATATATTGACACCCTAGTTGGACTCTTTTTACCTTGGTAGTAGAGCCAGGATATTAAATTGATTTCATTTGATTTTTTACTGTACAGGTACTATATAGGTATGGGTGCTGTTATCCAGAATGCTCAGGCTAATGGTAATTTAGATCTTCATACCTTAAGTCTACTAGAAAACCATGTAAACATTAAATAAACCCAATAGGCTGGTTTTGCTTCCAATAAGGATTACATATATTTAGGGGCAGATTTAATGAAGGGCAAATTGGCCAGCGCTAGCGAAACTTTGCCAGAAATCCTATGGGTAGGGACATCTCCAATTTACAAATAGACGTAGAGGACACATTGCTAGCAACACACTACTGGAAGAAAACCCTCAGCCACACTGAGTTCCCGCAAAGCTTGATTGGTTAGTTGGAGCGAAACGTGTGTCAGGCGCAAGTTGTTTTAATGTGATTGGCAGGGCGTCAGATTTCTATTCTAAATAGGGGAATCCTTGACCAGGAGGGAACTTAGAGCAGTTGAAGGAAATATGGGTAGGTTTCCAGTTATAAACGTACAGATAACTTGTGCTACAATGCAGAGGGTGTGAGTTCAGTGACTAGGCACTAATACCATTGAAAACGTTTACCAGTATTAATAAATTCTGTATTACTATATTTTACAAATAAAATAAGAATTTACTGTATTTTACAAGTAAAAGAAGAATTTATTAATCCTGAAAACCATCCAGGATGTCCAAATTTGTGATTCTGTACAAGGTTCTGTTGCCAGAAAGTTGGATGCATGGACACGTGATCATGTAGAACCAATTGTTGAGCTCCACACTCAGGAGATCAAACATTGGGCACTAATACCCTCTCCCTCAGCAGCTGATATACGTGTTGTTCACCTTCTACCTCCCCATTGTATTCAATCTCCACTCCTAACCTTATATTTTTTTTTGGTGGACATACTTCTTTTAAAGGGGTTGTTCACCTTTGAGTTAACTTTTAGTATAATGCAGAGAGTGATATTCTGAGACAATTTGCAATTGGTTTTCATTTTTTATTGTTTGCGGTTTTATAGTTATTTAGATTTTTATTCAGCAGCTCTCTAGTTTGCTGTGTCAGCAATTTGGTTTCTAGGGTACAAATTACCCTAGCAACCCTGTATTGATTTGAATAAGAGCCTGGATTATGAATAGGCGAGGGACTGAATAGAATGATAAGTAATAAAAAATAACAATAACAATACATGTATAGCCTTACAGAGCATTTGTTTTTAGATGGGGTCAGTGACCCCCATTTTGAAGAAAATTGCAAATCATTAAAAAACTATGAAAAATAAATAAGGAAGATCAATTGAAAAGTTTCTTAGAATTGGCCCTTCTACAATATACTAAAAGTTAACTTGAAGGTGAACCACCCCTTTAACAATAGCATATAAAAAGATACATTTTAATTTGTTATGAGTTTTCAGGACATAAAAGCTGAGAAGGTGCAGCTGAAGGGGTCATTCTTTTTCTTCTTTCATGTGATCATTTGCAGTGGCACCAAGCAAAATGCACAGCAGGGTTTCACCCATTGATAAATACACCTTTCAAAATCCCATAGAAATGAATGGAGAGCGGCGGAATTTTACTCTAGTGCAGTGGCGTAACTACTCCCTGGTGGGCCCCGGCTAAGGATGGGCACCTGGGCCCCCCTGTCGGGCCCCTACCTCTGTAAATCCCATGCTGGAGTGTTGAAAGCATGTGTGCTGTAAAATTTCCCCATAGATAACCACCTGCCCTCCAATGGGCCCCAAGGGGGTGGGGGCCCGGGTGCAATTGCACCCTCTGCACCCCTGGTAGTTACGCCACTGCTCTAGTGGCGGAACTTCACTCTTTGATAAATTTACCCCAGAGAGAGAGAGAGAGAGACACACACAGACACAGACCAAGAGAGACACAGAGATTAGGGTTGCCACCTGGCTGGTACTTTACCAGCCTGGCCAGTAAAAATGAGGGTTGATCCCAATGTTATTAATAGGATAAAATGATAAATATATAGGATGGTCGGCCAGATGGCAACCCAAGGCACTTCCAGCCTTCCTATATATTTACCTTTTTTTCTTATTCATAACATTGGGATCAACCATCAAAAATACCGACCAGGCCGGTA
This sequence comes from Xenopus borealis, assembly GCA_024363595.1. Classification (NCBI taxonomy): domain Eukaryota; kingdom Metazoa; phylum Chordata; class Amphibia; order Anura; family Pipidae; genus Xenopus; species Xenopus borealis. The sequence continues at coordinate 1,928,585 of CM044447.1, read as the reverse complement.
AAATACCAGCCAGGTGCAGGGCCGGATTTACCTAGCGGCGCCTAGGGTTGCCACCCGGCCGGTATTTCACCGGTAAAACACCAGCCAAGGCCGGGCCGGTATTACAAATTTACCGGCAATGTAGCTGCCGGTAAATTTGTAATACCCCTTAAAAATGGCCCTTGCCTTGCCTTCAATCAAATGTAAACTTACCTTTCTCGCGTCTTCAGCCAATCGCTCGCGTGGCTCCGCCTCATTTGATGTCACGCCCCGCCCCCTTTGACGTCACATCCCGCCCCATTTTGGCCTTGCCTCCCGCCGACCGGTAAGAACATTTTCAAAAGGTGGCAACCCTAGCAGCGCCCCTAGGCCCACTGTCATTTGTCGCCCCTGTCCCCTCCCTTTTATTTGCTAAAATTTTCATCATCAGGACAGAGCAATGGGAATTGGCACACAGGAAATTAAAATGTGGGTGTGGTTGGCAGCATGCCGCCCCTAAGATCCTGCCGCTCTTAGCCCGGGACTAGGGTTACCACCTTTTCTTGAAAAAAATACCGGCCTTCCTATATATTTATCTTATTTTCCTATTAATAACATTGGGATCAACCATCAAAAATACCGGCCAGGCCGGTAAAATACCGGCCAGGTGGCAACCCTACCCGGGACTAGGTGGCCTCTCCACAAATCTGGGCCTGGCCAGGTGGCAACCCTAGGCTAGGCAGCGCTGCTGGACAAATCTGCTTGTGGGCTGCACTTTATTAAACACAGGACTGTGTTCCTTGCAGTGGAAATACATTTACAGTGTTGTAATTTTAAGAGCCCACTCTCCTTATATGGTCTGTATCAATATCTATAATGTTTAGGTGACAAGATAATAAAAAATGTTCTGAGGAGCAGACATTTCTATTTATCTCACAGCCAAATGATAGATTTATAACACGTTTTCTTGCTTCGCACACAAACTAAACCTTGCTTTCAGTCATACAAATATTTATGTACGTAAATGTTTTACAGACAGAAGGGCAGGACCATCACTTTATCAATTCACTTTCCAGTGCTCAAGATGGCCGCCGCTGTGTCAGAAGTTGCGTTCATGCGCTCGACGTTCTCTCCTTAAGGCTGCGTGCGTCGGTTCCCAGCATGCTCTTGGCCGCGCCGCTCTGACAAGAGACTTGCCAGTCATTCTGTCCCCGGAAGCGGAAATCTAGCCGAGCCAACAGTGAGAGGCCAACATGAAAGAAGCAGTGGCTAAGCGAAAAGAACCAGAGGACGTGGAGATGAAAGAAGATGAGCCGGCCGCGGGAACGGGCGAGGGAGGGAAGAAGGAGCTGGACAGTGTCACATTAGAAGGTTGGGCCCGGGAGTCATTCAGTCACCCTAATGTGTCTCTTCCCAGAATGCACTTCTCCTGATGCTTATGAACCCCCCCCCCCAAAGCTGTTTATTTGCATCATGAAAGATCTGTGTCTCAGTCCCAGTAGATGCCCCAGTAGCTCCCCATCTTCTTTTCTACTGATTCACTGATTCACATGCTCTGTGCTGCTGTCACTTACTGAGCTTAGGGACCCACTCACAATATACACCTGATAGTGTCATAGAAATATAGTCACAATATACACCTGATAGTGTCATAGAAATATAGTCACAATATACACCTGATATAGATATATAGTCACAATATACACCTGATATAGAAATATAGTCACAATATACACCTGATATAGAAATATAGTCACAATATACACCTGATATAGAAATATAGTCACAATATACACCTGATAGTGTCATAGAAATATAGTCACAATATACACCTGATATAGAAATATAGTCACAATATACACCTGATAGTGTCATAGAAATATAGTCACAATATACACCTGATGTAGAAATATAGTCACAATATACACCTGATAGTGTCATAGAAATATAGTCACAATATACACCTGATATAGAAATATAGTCACAATATACACCTGATATAGAAATATAGTCACAATATACACCTGATATAGAAATATAGTCACAATATACACCTGATATAGAAATATAGTCACAATATACACCTGATATAGAAATATAGTCACAATATACACCTGATATAGAAATATAGTCACAATATACACCTGATATAGAAATATAGTCACAATATACACCCGATATAGAAATATAGTCACAATATACACCTGATATAGATATATAGTCACAATATAAGGCTGATTAGTCATTAATACACATCATTAGAAACATCACAATTTAATCATCAGCAAACCTGTAGCATCAGCTTATATTACAGCCAGGGAAGCTCATTTTCTGCTGCTGCTGCTGGATAATTAGTGACGACCCCTAAGCTTAGCTTCTCAACAGCTGCTCAGAGCCCACTGAGCATGTGCAGAGTCACAGACACTTTCCAAGATGGTGACCCCCTGTGACAAGTTTCAAGTCCTGGATCATTGCTGCTATTGACAAGCTGAAACTTTAGCCTCCTGCAATGAGTTCACTATAGAAAATATGAGCTTTTCAGCCACATTCATTTTTAGGGTTTAGTTCTCCTTTGAGCATGGAGAACCTGTAGACATTCAGTAAGCGTGTCTCTCTCTATTATACACGTATAATCTCTCTCATTGTGCAGATATAAAAGAGCATGTAAAGCAGATTGAAAGGGCCGTGTCTGGTAAGGAGCCACGATTTGTCCTTCGGGCTTTAAGAGCTTTACCCTCGACCTCTCGCCGCCTCAACCCCAATGTCCTGCACAAGGCAATTAATGGGTTCTTCACCTCCAACCCTACAACCCGTGATTTTCTTCTCGGCTTCCTAGAAGAGGTAAGAATTTTACTAGTGTTCTCGGCAGATTGGGTCACACCGGGTAAAACAACAGGGCTCCTTACCTAGGAAATTGTTACAGGTATACGTGTCTATGACATAACTAAGACTGTATATAAGGAGCACCACCTTGCAGAGTTTCTCTGGGTAATGATCAGACTAGGGATGCACCGAATCCAGGATTCGATTCGGGATTCGGCCTTTATCAGCAGGATTCGGATTCGGCCGAATCCTTCTGCCTGGCCGAACCGAATCCTAATTTGCATATGCAAATTAGGGCCAGGGAGCTAAATCACTTGACATTTTGGCACAAAACAAGGAAGTAAAAAATGTTTTCCCCTTCCCACCCATAATTTGCATATGCAAATTAGGGTTCGGATTCGGTTCTGTATTCGGCCAAATCTTTCGGGAAGGATTCGGGGGTTCGGCCGAATCCAAAATAGTGGATTCGGTGCATCCCTAGATCAGACCCATGGATTATGTCAGGGTTAGGGTATGCTGTTTATTTTACAGTGTTAGAGATTCTGTTGTGATTTTTATTAGGGATGCTCCAAATCCAGGATTCGGTTCGGTATTAGGCCATTTTCAGCAGGATTTGTCCGAATCCGTGTGCCTGGCTGAACCAAATCCTTAAAGGGGTGGTTCACCTTCAGGTTAACTGTTATAGAATGACCAATTCTAAGCAACTTTTAAATTGGTCTTCATTATTTATTTTTTATAGTTTATGAATTATTTGCCTTCTTCTCCTGACTTTTTCTAGCTTTCCAAAGGGGGTCACTGACACCCTCTCAAAACAAATCCTCTCTAAAGCGTCACATTTCTTATTATTGCTACTTTGTATCACTCATCTTTCTATTCCAACCCTCCCCTATTAATATTCCACATTCTTATTCAAATCACTGCATGGTTGCTAGGGTAATTTGGACCCCAGTAACCAGGTTGCTGACACTGCAAAATGGAGAGCTGCTGAATAAAAAGCTAAATAACTCCAAAACCATAAATAATAAAAAATTTAAACCAATTGCAAATTGTCTCAGAATATCACTCCCTACATCATACAAAAAGTTAACTCTAAGGTGAACAACCCCTTTAAAATCATGTGACTTTTTGTCACAAAACAAGGAAGTAAAAAATTTTTCACGAAGTGCGAGGCTCTCTTTTACCCTCCCCCTCGGTAATTTGCATGTGCTAATTATGGTTTGGATTGAGGTCTGAATTCGGCCGAATATTTCGCAACGGATTCGGGGGTTTGGACTAATCCAAAATAGTGGTTTCGGTGCATCCCTGATTTTTATGATGTATTTATTATGACACTGTTTACACTGCAAATAATTCGCTATATAAAATTTAATTCCTGAACCAGCAAGTGTATTTAGTTGTAATACTGGTGTGTAGGTGCATCTCAGGTAATTTTGCCTGGTCATGTGATTTCAGAAAGAGCCAGCACTTTAGGAGGGAACTGCTTTCTGGCAGGCTGTTGTTTCTCCTGCTCAATGTAAATGAGTGTGTCTCAGTCTGACCCGGATATGGTCTACAGTTGCTATCTGGTTACCTTCCCATTGTTCTGTTGTTAGGCTACTGGGGGGGTGATATCACTCCAACTTGCATTACAGCAGTAAAGAGTGACTGAAGTTTATCAGAGCACAAGTCACATAACCAGGGGCAGCTGGGAAACTGACAATATGTCTAGCCCCATGTCAAAAAAAAAAATGATTTCAAAATCAAATATAAAAAAATCTGTTTGCTCTTTTGAGAAACGGATTTCAGTGCAGAATTCTGCTGGAGCAGATTTTTTTTCCCCATGACCATATCTCTTTAAGTTCACTTTAGCCACTTCATGTATTAGTTTAGCAATATATTAATTAAAGCACTAATGCAGTTGGGTCCAGCATTTCTTCATATGTTGGTAAGCATCAGAACGGGACGTGTTAAGGAAGAACTTGGACAGCTTTGGTGTTTAGTTGTGGAACCCAATGTGATGATTTCCATTCTCTCTGCTTTGTATTTACTTCCCAAGCTGATGGACACGGAGGGAGACGTGCAGTTCCGCCCACGCACTGGTAAGGCCGCCTCCGCTCCCCTGCTTCCAGAGGTAGAGACGTATCTCCAGCTATTACTTGTCATTCACCTGATGAACGGCAAACGCTATACAGAGGTGAGTACAGAAAGATCAGCAGCAGACACCCCTAAGCGTATTTATGCCTGAATATAGGCTTATATAATCCCCAGTACCCCCATTGTGACATCATATTCATGTCACAACCCTGGGGAGGGTGAGAGTTTTATTAGGACACTTTAACCAAATCTATTCACACTATGACTAGAGATGGCAGTTAGATCTTTATTATTATGTCCCCTCCATAACCATTTTCTGTCTCTTCTCTTTCTCCAGGCTCAAAAAGTCTCTGATGACTTAATGCAGAAGATTATCCCCCAGAACCGGCGTGCGCTTGATTTGGTGGTTGCAAAATGTTACTATTACCATTCACGGATCTACGAGTTCCGCAATAAGTTGGATGGAGTCAGGAGGTAAGTGTCGGTTTGGTGCTTCAATGTTCCTACAGAAGAAAAAAAAATGAAGTCTTGAATAATAAAGGGCAAGTGGGATCTCTGGTAATATAAGTTTGAGACCTGATAAAAACAGTTGATTATTTCCATCCCGCAGTTTCCTACATGCAAGACTGCGCACAGCCACGCTCAGACACGATGCAGACGGGCAAGCCACACTGCTCAACCTTCTGCTCAGGAATTATCTTCACTACAACTTGTATGATCAGGCGGAGAAATTAGTGTCCAAGTCTGTGTTCCCTGAACTGGCAAATAATAATGAATGGGCCCGGCATTTGTACTACACAGGTATATATATATATATGTGTGTCTGTCTGGGTATTTTACTGCAGGGGTGGGGATGATCACCGTGAGTGGTGAGATATTAGACCAGTTCAGTGTCTATATCAGGGCCGCCATCAGGGGGGGGGGGACAAGTGCCCAGGGCTGAAGGAGGGCCGGCAGCGCTGCAATCTTTAAAGAGCCGGGCCCCCCTTCCGAGCGCAGTACCTTACGCGCCGAGGTCCTGCTGCAGAATGCGGAAGTGCCGAACATTTGCCTGAAGAGGCGGAAAGACCCGAAGTCACGAAAGGAGCCGACACTGACGTCCTGAAGCGGCGAAAAGAACCGAAATCATGAAAACATCAATAACTGAAGTCCTGAAGCCACAAGTTCAATTCTACTGACACCAATGTGGGGTTTTTTGTTTTTTAAGCCCCTGGCCACCAATGTTTTATTTTAATACTCTATAGGCCCCTGCACCAATATATATTTTTTTAAATTTATGGGGCCCCAATTTTTTTTTTCAACTTGTAAGGTGGGCCTTGGCGACAAAGTTTTTAAAAAATATATTTTATGCAGCCCCAATTTTTTTTTAACTTGTAAGGGGACCCTGGTTCTTAACTTATAGGGGGGCCCTGACCAATTTTTTTCAAAAATATTTAATGGGGCCCCAATTTTTTTTTTAACTTGTCGGGGGCCCTGACCACCAATTTGGAAAAAAACCTTTTATGGGGGCCCCTGGCACCAATGGTTTTTTTCATGGGGGGGGCTGGTGCCAATTTTTTTTAACTTATAAGGGAGCCTTGGGGGGGTTACATTTTTAGCGCTGATGTCTGTGTGGTCTTTTAACTTTGATGTGGAGTGGGCAGGGATTAGGGGCGGAGCTTGGGTGCTAGCATGGGCGGGGCCCCAAAAATGTTGTTGTGTGGGGCCCCGTCATTTCTAATGGCGGCCCTGGTCTATATGCAAGCAGAATACAGTTGTATTGCCCCATATACTGGGCAGACATGAAGAACTGCCCTTACCCAGTTAGCTATCTGTATACATTCTAATTTGACACCTTATTTTTTAGGGCGCATTAAAGCCATTCAACTGGAGTACACAGGAGCAAGGAGGACTCTGACTAACGCCCTGAGGAAGGCTCCCCAGCACACTGCTGTGGGCTTCAAGCAGACCGTAAGATGCTCTCTAACACACAACTGTTTGTTTTACACAGTTTTATAAAACAGATACTAACTAGCAGATCAGTATTCGATTGCGTGGCACTGTAGTGCATTGTCATTCAACTGCATGGAGAGGATATTGGAATGTGTTGGAGAAAGATCAAATGGGTTAGAGCAAAAAAATAGCAGTATAAGCAAAGCCATGGAGGAACTAAGTAGGCTATTTTTTATTGAGCTTTAAAGAGTCTAAATGTGTTTATTAGAAGCTGTTGCAGATGGAAACTTAACATTGTGCAATATCACATTTTATTAGGTTCACAAGCTTCTCATTGTGGTGGAGCTGCTGCTTGGAGAAATCCCAGATCGTCTGCAGTTCAGGCAGCATTCTCTCAAGAGATCACTTATGCCCTATTTCCTCCTTACTCAAGGTAAGCCCCTTTATATATATATTTTATAAACCCACATACCCCCGTAGCACTGATCATACCTGCAGTCTCGCTTCCTCTCACAAAGCAGCGACACGTTATTGAAACGTTTCCAATAGCTTTTAGTATCTGCCTTTAATTTGTTTGTTGCCATCCCTTTACTTTTCCAGCCGTTAGGACTGGAAATCTGTCCAAATTCAACCAGGTTCTTGAACAGTTCTGCGAGAAGTTCCAGGCTGATGGGACATACACACTTATCATTCGTCTGAGACACAATGTCATCAAGACAGGTAACAAATCCATTCTAGAAATGTTTAGAAATCTGTTTAAAGGGGTTGTTCACCTCTGAGTTAACTTTTAGTATAATGTAGAGAGGGATATTCTGAGACAATTTGCAATTGGTTTTCATTTTTTATTGTTTGTGGTTTTATAGATATTTAGCTTTTTATTCAACAGCTCTCTAGTTTGCAGTGTCAGCAATTTGGCTTCTAGGGTACAAATTCCCCTAGCAACCCTGCATTGATCTGAATAAGAGACTGGAATATGAATAGGAGAATAGAATAAGTAATAAGTGGCAATAACAATATATTTGTAGCCTTAAAGAGCATTTGTTTTTAGATGGGGTCAGTGACCCCCATTTGAAAGCTGCAAAGAAACAGAAGAAAATTGCAAATCATTAAAAAACTATGAAAAATAAATAACGAAGACCAATTGAAAAGTTTCCTAGAATTGGCCCTTCTACAATATACCAAAAGTTAACTTGAAGGTGAACCACCCCTTTAAGGTTTAGAAAAAGTGTTTTGGTGGTGTCTGGAGCTACGGTCATACCAGGGAGCTTCATGTGCATCATCATACTCTCTGAGTTTGCTTGTAAATAAAGCAGTGCCAACATTACAAAGTTAATAAATGTATTTATTCATCTGCTGTAGGTGTGCGCATGATCAGCCTATCGTATTCCAGGATCTCTTTGCCCGACATCGCTCAGAAACTGCAGCTTGACAGTCCCGAGGATGCTGAGTTTATCGTGGCCAAAGTAAGTCTGATGCTGTTTTTATCAACCTCCATTCTTTTTATTTTATTTTGCTCCAATTAATGATGCTTTAGCTGTTAGTATTGCCCCTCTTCTCACCCCCCTATAACTTCTTATAACCTGTAACCAACTCCTGTAAAACTGTGCCAGAGAATAAGCCAATAACTCCCCAATGCTGTATATAAATCATTCCAGGCCATTCGTGATGGGGTTATTGAGGCCAGCATTAACCATGAAAAAGGCTACGTCCAATCTAAGGAGATGATTGATATTTATTCCACAAGAGAGCCACAGCTGGCCTTTCACCAGCGCATATCATTTTGCTTGGATATACACAACATGTCTGTAAAGGTAAGGTCACAACAGAGGACCTATGTTAAAGAATAAAAAAAATTTTGTTTAACTTTTTTTTTACTCCTTCAATGGCTTGTGCCCCTTTAAGGGAATTTTAGTATGATGTAGCGAGGGATATTCTAAGATCATTTGCAATTCTTTTTTTTTTTTTTATTTAGGTTTTTAATCCTCCGCTCTACAATTTGTGATGTTGATAAGATTGCTAGGGTCCAAATTACCCTATCAACCACTATAGATTGGAATAAGAGACTGGAATTTGAATAGCAGAGGCCTGAATAGAAAGATCAGTCATAAAAATGACCAATAACAATACATTTGTAGCCTTACAGAGCATTTTATTTTTAGATGAGGTCAGTGACCTCCATTTGAAAGCTGGAAAGAGTCAGAAGAAAAATAAATTAAAAAAAAAACCCCATAAATACTGAAGACCAATTGAAAAGTTGCTTAGATTTAGCCATTACATATCATATTAAAAGTTAACTTAAAGGTAAACACCCCTCTAAGACCAGAACAGTCCAAATGGAGAACTGCAGCTCTCAAGTCGTTTGCCTAATGGGTTCCATTAAGAACATTGTTTATTCTATTATGTCCTGTGTATATTCAATATATCAGCGAATGTGCCAGATAATTGCAAATAATTGATCATTATGTACAACTCTTCTATATTTTGGCAGCTACTGAAATCGGTAGTTCTTTTCTATATAAACATATCCCTGTCACCCTTTAATGAAACTCCTCTTCAATTTTAGGCTATGCGATTTCCCCCAAAGTCCTACAACAAAGACCTGGAGTCTGCAGAGGTGAGGACCTGAACTGATTAATTGTAAAGATACTTGGGTGTTGAGACCTGGGAGAGGAGGGTGCAGTGGAAGTTGATAGTGAAAAGATACTGTAAAGAAGTCCTGTTTATCGCTACAAATGATTTACCATATAATGTTATTATATACACCAAATAGAGTTTATGTGCTTATACTATGGTTTAATTCTAGATCTATAAATCAATAGGGGCAGTCAATATTCTGCTGGACTATTTTACCAACGTCTATTTCTTCATTGTAGGAACGCAGAGAGAGAGAACAGCAGGACTTAGAATTTGCTAAGGAAATGGCAGAAGATGATGATGATGGATTTCCATGACCTGTTTCACCACTACCGTTTTTTTTTTTATTGTTTTTCTTTTGGTTTCAACATTATACATGTGACTTTCCACCCCTCCCTAGCCATATCCCTTGTTTTCATGCATGTTCTTTTCACTGGAAAGCTAGGGGGTGTAAAAATTGGGCTGGTCTAGGCTACTGGTTATGGGGACTGGCATTTATCTGCCCTCTGTGTTGCTATCCCGTGCTATTCTGTTCCTCAGACCATCCACCAACAAGAAACTGTTCCTTTATATAAAATAAAAATACCTCACACTGCAAATTCTAATGTATTTATTAATACGTTTTCTTTTCCCCCATTGCTTCTTGTGTTCCTAACCTGCAGTTTATACTTCTAAATCAGACCTGCCATACTAAAAGCAAGTAAACGGAAGATGTGGTGCACTAATCAAGCAATGCACTCTTCATTAAAGGGGAAGTTAAGGACAGATGCACCCTCCGAATTTCCCCTTTAACATAGGGATCTCAATCACTTGCCTTCAGTATTTGGGAAGACGCAAGTGACCATCTGCAGAGACTCGCAGCAATTCTTTTTAATATCATACTAGACGTGGAAAGGGAAAAGAAATGTAGTGAGGTTGGCACCTCATTTTGTATGTGT
>CM044447.1:1887727-1906303 GCA_024363595.1 Xenopus borealis | reverse complement strand
GCCCAAAACTAGCCAAGAGGCACTTCAAAAGCAGCCCAAAACTAGCCAAGAGGCACTTCAAAAGTAGCCCAAAACTTGCCAAGAAGCACTTCAATGGAAGACCAAAACTAGCCAAGAGGCACTTCAAAAGAAGCCCAAAACTAGCCAAGAAGCACTTCAACAGAAGCCCAAAACTAGCCAAGAGACATTTCAAAAGTAGCCCAAAACTAGCCAAAAGACGTAGAAAAGTAGCCCAAAACTAGCCACTTCAAAAGAAGCCCAAAACTAGCCAAGAGGCACTTCAAAAGAAGCCCAAAACTAGCCTAGAGGCACTTCAAAAGTAGCTTAAAACTAACCAAGAGGCACTTCAAAGTTGCCCAAAAATAGCCGAAAATGTGCAGTGAAAAAAAGTCTAAAAAATAAACGTATATATGTAAAAATACACCTTTTTCAAATTTTCACTGTTTCGCAAATTTTTCCATGAAGCAAAATGGGACAGATTCACCCGTCACCAGGGGAGTAACTACAGAGGTGGGGGCAGGAGGTATAGAGACCCCAAAAGGCCCTAATACTCATACAATTTCAATAAATATTAGTAAAACAGCTGAACCTCTAGACATCTTGGTGGCCAGCAGATTTTTGCCCCACAATTGTCTAAAATTGAGGAACCTCACCAGAGCCCAAAATTTGGTAACTCCCGACTTCTACGCCTGTCAGTCCCATTGCATGCTGGGGTATCTTAGTCTTATACTAAAAGTGTCAGTGGGCAAATTGTTAAACAAAACTACATTACCCAACATGCATTGGGAGCTGCAGGCTCCTCAAGAAAAAACTTTGGCTGGTTTCCAAAATACAAACCAGCCGAAGGCTCAAAAAGTAGCCCAAATCCGTTCCTTGGCTAGTTGGTACTTTCAAAACCCACCTGGGCATTAAATTAGTAGCCCAATGTTACTGGAAAACCTCCAACCTGTCAACACTGGCCACCAGTCTACCCAAAAACTTTTATAGTAAGAGCTTTGCATTACCAGCCAACTTTCATGCCTGATAATATAATAAAATCGTAATAGACTGTTTTGTAGAACCCTAATAATAATAAATATTGAATCAGTCCCACCTGTTTTTTTTTGCTGAACTACAATTCCCAGGATCCTCCTGAAAACACTATGGACTATGGAGTTTCTGCAACAATGGGAGCACCATACCTGCCCTGGAACTATTTTATTTAGATTTTATTGTATAAACAAACCCAAAAAACAAAATCCATGTACTTTATTACATTCCCTTAAACCCAGAGCGGCCGACGGACTCCGGAGAATGTTGATGTGTTGCCAATTGCTCTGCTTTCCAGATTGAAATATATATATATATATAGACCTATGGAAAACAATTTGTTCATATTTTTAAACTGATATTAGCAAACGACGAGATTTTCCTCAGAAGCAATTACTCAGACCATTGAAGTGTTGTAATCTTACTACTAGTGTTACGTCACTTAGGTAATTCCATTTGAACTGAATGGGCTATAAAAGTCTCCAAGTGCCCCAGTATGGATCATTCAAGCACCACCAATCAGCCTTCCAACCCCACTCTAGGTACCGGCTCCATCTCAGCATCAGAGAACATGTTCTCCCTTAGAGGTGAGTGCCAGGATAGGGTGCAGGGAAAGAGAGCGGGTGAAGCTGGACTTGTGGGATCTGCTCTAGGACTAGGGGAGAAGCACTTGAAGTGGTTAAATCGTAGACAACTGGTCAGAACCTCTTGGAGTTAAAGTGCTTCTTTCCTTTTGCTGGAATGTCCCAGGGGCAAAATCAGGACGGGATTCCAGAGGCTAAGGGAAATGATGGGAGGAAATTGAAAGTCGTGGAATCTCAGTCTTTATAGGGATATAGGTTCTGGGCTTTGCACCACCTGTTGACCCAATACCATTGCCTTTTTGCAGATTTCCTCTTTATTCTCTGCCTGTCTCTGCGGGTCCTGTCAGCTCCTCTCCCTGGACTTTTATCCACCGATAAGGAATTTCTGCAGATCAACAAGGAATTCAGCAGGAAAATCATGCGGGACGCGGAGAAACTGATAAGCCATATGGTAAGTGCCCGCTTTGATGCCACGTGGCGGCATGTGGATATAAGTATCTCCGGAAATGTTGCCCATAGCAACCAATCAGATCTTTGCTTTTATCCATTGCCCAATGGATTGTTATACCGCAGGCAGCAGTTTACCTTAATGTCCAGCCATGTAAAAGGAGTTGTTCCCCTTTAAATTAATCAACTGTTAGGAGCAGATTTATCTTTCCATGCCAATTCAAGGGGTTTTAGCCCTCGAATTTTTGCCAAATAAAAATGAGAAAAAAATCAGCAATATTCACTAGTTTTGAGCACTATTAGATTTTTTCGATAAAATCGAAATTAGGTAGCTTTCATCTGGTAAAGTAGGCAGTCGAATTAAATTTTAGAGGGCAAGCTTTTTGACCATCGAATAGTCGAATAGATTTTTATTCGATCTATTCGATACAATCAAATTTGTCAAATTCGATGGTCGAATTGATCTAATTTGCATATTCGAAAATTCAACCAATCGAAATTCGATCAAATTTCAAATCCTTCACACGAATTTGATAAATCTGCCAATTAGTGTGATACAGAGAGGCATAGTCTGAGACGATTTGCTATTGGGTTTAATTTTTTATTATTTGTGGTTTTTGGGTTATTTAGCCTTTTGTTCAGAAACACTCCAGTTCGTAATTTCAGCCATCTTTTTGCTAGGGTCCACATTCCCCTAGCAACCATGCATTGATTTGAATAAGAGACTGGAATATGAATAGGAGAGGGACTAAATAGAAAGATGAGGAATAAAACTTTTCTCAGTGTAGAACCCCATAAACCTAGAACCTTAGCCCGGCAATTTGGAGGAATAACTTCTTCTGCAACATCACCAAATAGGAGGATCTACAGTGTGTGTCCTGTTTCCTGGGTCTAAAACTTAGGGGGGACCTGTAATTGGACCTTCTATGCAATGCACCCCATGTGCATTCATTTTTACCAATCAGTAGTGCCAGTGCCAGTAGTTGAGCCAATCAAGTTGAGTCCTGGGAAATCTCAGGTGTATGCAATGCTTCCATTACAGCCCATCCCCAACATCTACTGTGCGATGGCATCTGTTTATAACCTTATTTTATTTGTCACTTTGATGTGATATAGTATCAGTGAAAGAAAATGTTTGGTCTCTATTGGTTACCATAGCAAAGTAAGCTTTCTAATCCACTTTTGATGACTGAATGTGATGGTTTCCCGCATGACTCTTATATGTATGGCCCCTTCCACCCCAGGCTCCTTGTGCCAACAGGAAAAGACTGAAATGAAACAGGTTTCTCAATTTCCTTTTATTGCCGTGACCAACCTTTCACCCTTGTTTGTCTTTTCTGAGCAAATTTATTTTGGCTCCCATCTAGGTTCCTCCTTCTGCTTTAAACACTCTATAGCTCTCAATAGTCTTAATCATGAGACCTTGAAATGCAATAAATGTTCCTGCTGAGTGGAGGAAGGTTCTACACTGAAACCTCAATTTACATCCCCTGGTTTTATGTTTTCCTGCATGTCCCACCATTTTTCTGGTCCCCAGTAGGGGTTCTACTGTATATAAGCATCCGTTATACCTGCAATCCTAATGTACAATATCTGTCACCTTTTCTGTACAGTGTAAGGCTGAAGGTTGGTGTGAGAAGAGCCAGCTGACATTGATTCAGAAGCACAATCTTCAGCTCCAGGATGTTCCTCTGGACCAGTGCCAGGCTGGTTCTTTTAGCCAGGTGAGTGCCAACCACGAGATCCCATGTATAATAAGAGATAATGGGGAAACTGGAGGCAGCTTTGGGGATGAAAATGGGTACTTAATTGAAAAAAAAAGACTCGTTCTCCATTTTTGAGCCTCCAGGTCACTCCTGGACACTTACAGGTGTCCTACACAAACCGCACATGCTAAAATTACAGGGGCAGGAGATAATGAATATTGCAAAAGTGCTCGGATGAGCAATTTAGTTTCAATGGGTTTAAATTTCCTTTTATCTGTTTATGATGAGTTCTTGAATCCAATAGAGTGGCTTCCCCTCAACAGCTTGGTGTTGGCCAAGAAGTAGGCCACGTGTATGTGAATATCAAATCCCAATGCCCAACTTACACTAATAGGGAATCTACCCCATGTTTCTGTTCTAGTGCTAGAGGGCAATCAAGTCAGTTAAGGAATTCTTATAGAAATGTATATGGTGTTTTTCTTTTAATATAACCTGTCCTTTAATTTCCAATTGCAGGAGGGTTGCTTCTCTCAACTGTCCAATGGTTTGAAGGAGCTCCAGAGATGGATTCTGGCCATGCCAGGCCACCACCTTCCTCAGGGTGACCTTCCCCGACTGGACAAGGACATCAGTGACTTGCTTGTCAACATCCAGGAAGAGGTAAGAGGGCTGGAGAGGAAGGGTACGGGCTGTAGGGAGTTTGGAATAAAGACTAGACAAGGTTCTATATATCATTCCCACCAATGGACACAGGCATTTTCAGCCTAGGCTTTATTATAGAACAACATCTCAAACTTTGATGAGCTTGTGAAATAAACAACTAAATGTGTGTTCTCTCTTATCCCAACAGATGGAGGCACAAGGTATAATGGCTCAGAACTCCCCTTCTCAGACACAGCTGCCTACAGACGCCAGTATCTTCCAAAAGAGGGTCGCCATGTTCCTCGTCCTTTCCGACTTGGTCAACTTCATGGGAACCTTGCATAGTCTACTGGCATGAGGAGGCCATGCTGAATAGGGATCCAGTTTAATATTTAAACCTGCATCCCGCTAACCAGCAGCCGCTTTCATCTACAATTCCCAGTTGCAGAGGTTGCAATGGCACCAATAGAAGTAGTGAATATTTCACTTTTTTTTGACAACTCCATCATCAAATATGAGACTGAAATGGTCTATTTATTTATTTATCTAATATATTTATATTTGTATTTTCATGATTTATATTGGGGCATGTGTTAGTATTTATAACATTCGTGTTTGGAATTGAAATGCTTTTGTATGGTTCAGAAATTTTATTTATTAAGTATTTAATATTTTTATTTAATTTAAAAAACGATGGAATTCTTTCGTTAAGGGGAAACTGTCCTTTCTATAAAATTCACCCACAGCTGTCGATAATATTGAGTCTGTTTTACTAATAGTTATTGTTCCTTTTATATGTAGATGATATATGTCTCCCGGGGTCGGACTGGGATCCACCAGAGAACCTGACACCCAGGGCCCACTCTCACACCGATTAGATATAGAGAAGATAGTGCCAAATGGTTTTTATACAAGCCATAAAGAGAATAAGGATGGGCTGATGGTAATTCTGTTAAGCTGGGGTGCACTGGGGAGATACTCTGGTGGTCAAAGTCAAACAAGAATTGGAAACAGGTTCACCATTAACTATAGTTTCAGTGATCCCCAACCAGTAGCTCGTGAGTAACATGTTGCTCTCCAACCCCTTGGATGTTGCTCCCAGTGGCCTCAAAACAGGTGCTTATTTTTGAATCCCAGCCTTGGAGGAAGGTTTTGGTTGTATAAGAACCAGGTTTACTGCTAAACAGAGCCTCAATACAGGTTGCCAATCCATATAGGGGGCTACCAAATGGCCAATAACAGCACTTATTTGGCACCCCAAGAACATTTTTCAAGCTAGCGTTGCTCCCCAACTCCTTTTTCTTCTGAATGTTGCTCACTGCCTCAAAAGGTTGGGGATCCCTGGTTTAGGGGACTGCATTTTTTAATTACAGTACTGTATAGTTCCCATTTAAGGCAATATGCAGGATCATTATTTGTCATTATTTCTACTACCGTGTACTTGAATAGCACAGCTTTACTGCCCTGCTGTTTCAGTTTAAATACTTGAATGTCACAAGTGTGTTTTTTGCTATTACTAATCTGAATGGGGATTTTTATACAGGGGGGGGTGGTTTATACAGGGCCTACCCCCCCCCCCCCCCCCCCCCCCACATAGATTGTCCCAATTATCAACAGGGGTATTTTGTCCCAGTTTCTCGCACTCAGGAAAACGTTCATTATTGTTGCGAGCACGTGTGCCTTGTTTCAATTGTATGTTTTTTAAGAAAATGTTTTGCTGAGAAAATAAAAAAAATTTTGTGTTTTTTTAAACATTTGTCTTGCTTTATTGTAAATACACAACCAATTGCTGGACAGGATAAGAACAACAAGAAGACTCTATTGCAGGTGTAGTTGACATTGGAGCTGCCATTTGTGGGGTGCCACGTAGGGTTCTGGGTCCCCCTTAGATTATACCAGGGTTACAGATATTAATATTTAATACATAAAAGCCATGAATATCTTGTAAGTTATATCCTTATAAACGGTGACTAGGGATGTCATTTTTGTCACATGACTCATTAAAAATTGTGTTTTATAATAAATCAAGTACCCCTTGTTGGAAAATATGAGGATATTAAAAGTAACCTTGGAGTTCCATGACCTGTATAAAAGCACAAGGCCTCAGACCTTTACTTTAATATGGTCATGGAACTCCTCAGTAACTTATAATATCCTTATATTTTACAATAGTGGTTACTTTATTCACTATATATAGATCAATTTGACAAGATTTATCTGTTTTATGGGGACACTAGACTAGCAGGTAGCAAAAACTGTCTGGGCCGTAACTAGGGGTCGGCAGAAGAGGCAGCAGCCTATGGCGCAACGAATGGGGGGGGGGAAGCTGCCTCTTCTGCCGACCCCTAGACCAGACTAACCTGACAATGGACGTGATGGAACGGTGCTCACAGTCACTGTGCATGTGCGGAAGTGCGCCGCGTCAACGCACGATGGGGGAAATGGGGCTGAGCCTGCCGGTTGGGTTGCCTAGGGTGCCCAGTGAGCCTGGCCCGCTTCTGAAAGCAGGGATCTTTCTTAGCAACCCATTCTCTCCTTGGACAAGAGTTCACAAGAAGTGCAGTATAATGATGTGTGGGTCAGGATTTTCCTGCCCGCCACCCACCACCTGCACCCGCCCAAACCCGACTTCTGGGTTCCTTTTATAGACCCGCTCCGACCTGCCCATGATGTCACCAAATGGGTGGGCTGAGCAGGCACTCGTCTATAAAAAAAATAACCCAGAAGCCGATAGTTGTGTGGGCTGACTGCTCTCCCCGCCTGTGACCTTACATCACTTTTAGGTTTTAGCCTGGAGATTGGATTCAATTGGACCTTTCTTATTGCCATTTATCTCTGTGCTCAAAGGGAAAACCGGTTTCCTTTTTTTTTCTGTCATAATAAAACAGTCGCTTGTACTTGATCCCAACTAAGATATAATTAATCCTTATTGGAAGCAAAACCAGCCTATTGGCTTTATTTCATGTTTATATGATTTTCTAGTAGACTTAAGGTATGAAGATCCAAATTATGGAAAGATCTGTTATCTGGAAAACTCCAGGTCCAGAGCATTCTGGATAACAGGTCCCATACCTGTAATAATAAAACAGTAACTTGTACTTGATCCCAACTAAGATATAGTTAATCCTTATTGGAGGCAAAACCAGCCTATTGGCTTTATTTCATGTTTATATGATTTTCTAGTAGACTTAAGGTATGAAGATCCAAATTACAGAAAGATCCAGGTCCGAAGCATTCTGGATAACAGGTCCCATACCTGTAATAATAAAACAGTAGCTTGTACTTGATCCCAACTAAGATAAAATTAATCCTTATTGGAAGCAAAACCAGCCTATTGGCTTTATTTCATGTTTATGTTATTTTCTAGTAAACTTAAAGGAGAACTAAATCCATTGAAAAAAAACCCTCCCTCCAGCCGAACTGCCCCCCGGGCAAATGCCCCTACGTCTTTACTTACCTCTCCCCTCAGAATTCAGCATCAGAGTTCACAGCAGCCATTTTCTTCTGTAATTGCCAAAGAAGATGGCTGCCGTGAACTCTAATGCTGGATTCTGCGGCGAGGAGTAAGTAATGAGGTAGGGGAATTTGCCCTGGGGGCAGTTCGGCTGGAGGGAGGGGTCTACGCGGGGTGGGTAGGGTTTTTTTTTTTAAATAGGATTTGTTTTCCTTTAAGGTATGAAGATCCAAATTACAGAAAGATCCGTTATCCAAAAAACCCCAAGTCCCCAGCATTCCGGATAACAGGTCCCATATCTATAATAAAACAGATAATCCTTAATCCTTTTTGGAGGCACAGCAAGCCTATTGGGTTTCTTTGAGGTTTTGGAGCAGACCTAAGGTGAGATCCACATTATGGAAAGATTGTTTATGTGGAAAAGGCCCGGCATTGCTGCTAACAGACCCCTCACAGCTGAACTAAGCACAAGCCCATGCCGCTGTGTAACAGACAGGAGAGAAATATTGGGTTGGATTTGGGCCAGACGGTTACTGCAAGCCGGGTACTTGTCTCCAGAAGGTACCGCATGGCAGGAGGTCCAACTGGGTGCCAGCAGTATGGGTGCCAGCAGTATGGGTGCCAGCAGTATGGGTGCTGGAAGGGGAGGGATGTACGGGCAGGAGTTAACCCTTCAGCTGTGAATCTGACATGTATTTCATTAAGAAAAATCTCATTCAGATACACTGAAGTCATCGTTCAGACCCCATTTCATCAGGTTTCTGTCAAACATGGTTTTTTTTCTCTGAAGCCACTAAATCAGTAAGGCTCAAGCCAGACGGGAAGATTCTGGGAAATTCATCGCCTGGCGACTAATCTCCCCGAATCGCTTCCCCTGCCTTCCAGCGACTTCAATGAATAATCGCCTGCGCCTATTCACACGCCGCTGCTGCGATTTCCCAAAATTGCTCGAAATTGCCTAAGCAGGCAACTTTGAAAAAGCCAGCGCCGCGTGTGAATAGGCGCCAGGCGACAAATCTCCTCGAATCTTCCCATCTGGCATTACCCCATAGTGTATAGGGAAGTTATCTACACTTGACTCTTCTGTGAGTGAGTGGGAGGAGTCTCCACTGGGAGCTGACAGGAAGTGCTGGGAGAGAGGCTGACAGGAAGTGCTTCTGAGGGAGTTGTGTGAGAGAAGGAAGGAGAGTGAGAGAAAGGGGCTGTATAGGTCACTGTGTGTGTGGAAAGTCAGTAGGGAACCCCAGTGGCAGAAAAGCGCACTCTGTTTAGGGAGTGGAAGGAAAGGGGGTCCTTGTCAGGGCTCTGAAGAACAAAGTGTGCTCTTTTCAGGGCACGGAAAGCCAAAGGGAGTCCTTTTCAGGGCTCTGAAGAAACTGCCACATAAGTGGGACCCCCAGCAGCTCAGTGACCAAACTATCTAATATTATGTGATATTTCTCCTGGCTGGCAGGCTGCATGTATCAAATATATATATATTTAAAGCTGCAGTGTCCTGCAAATACACCAACCCTATCTCTGGGTGTGACTGCTGATTAGAGTTCACAGGGAGGGGTATTACAGTATAGTCTGCCCTGACCCTGGCTGGAGGCACCCCAAATCATATTGTATCTGTGAGTCTGTTTATACACACCCTGTGTATAGAGCCAAATTTAAAAAAGAGTTGGAGAGCAACACAAGCATGAAAAAGTCCATGTGGATGTCAAATAAGAGCTCTGATTGGCTGTTTGGTAGCCCCTATATGGACTGGCAGCTACAGGAGAGAATGTTTGGCAGGACATCTGTTTTTTATACAACCAAAACTTGCCTCTAAGCCTGGAATTCAAAAATAATCACCTGCTTTGAGGCCACTGGGAGCAACATCCAAGGGGTTGGAGAGCAACATGTTACTCACGAGCTACTGGTTGGGGATCACTGGCCTAGAACATACATTTGCATTTTCCTTATGGAGTGTGAGATTGGTTGCCTTGTATAGCTGGTTCAACAAAAATCTTCTTCTTCCATGAATTTATTGTTCTAAGCACTGATCATACCCTCAAGGGTAACAGCTGGTTTACACCCCCTTTAAAGGGCAATTACAACAGAAGGAATATATATATATATATATATATATATATATATATATATATATCCTTTGTACAGTATACTGTAGGTCCAACTCATGAGCAGGACTGGCAGCTTCCTAAGCAACTGGATTTGATCCAATCCGGTTAGTTTTGCACTTTACAGATACTTGCAAAAGCAGCCTGATTGGTCAGCTTACCTACGAACGAATGTCTGAAAGGCAAGAGCATGTAAATCTTCTCTCCCAGCATGACAATATAGGAGCCCAGATACCAGCCGACTCTGTATGGTACCAACTGATCCTTCCATGGTCCAGCTAAAGGATCTGCAGATACCATCATTCTGTGCATTTGCTCCAACCTCAATTATTGGAAGAACAGAAAGTTCCCTATTGTCCCTAGAGCCCAACTGGGAGAGGTGGCCCTGTCCTTCTAGACCCCAGCACAGCAAGGCCTGGGGATTTTTGATTGCAGCATATAAATTGCATCATAAGATCTCTCTGTATAAATGTCTGTTTATCTAATTGCTGGGGGAAAATTCCAGTAACATTTGCAACAAACACTAATAAAACTCTGTTGTGTAGTTGAGATTTGCAAGTGGGATTGTGGTTTGAGGTGAGAGGAGAATGAGGGTGGCGCAACATAGAACAAATAGGTTAGTTGTGAGTTTAGCAAGAGCAGTTTGATTGAAAGCCTTATTGAGTTTTACAATAACGGAAGTAACTATGTGGTCACACTATGGTTCTGATTGGTGACTGACAATACAAAGAGAAAGTGAAGCCTGTTAATTTATACCATTACATGAATTCTAATTTATACTACATGAGAGCTCGGTGTTGGCTTTCACAGAATTCAACCTTCTCTCTGAACTGGACCGTCTGCCCTGCTTGCAGTTTATCCAAAAACACAACCATTTTACAAACCAAAATGTTTTATTTTCCCACATTCACCTTTTTTTTTTTAATACATTTTTAAATAAGGTAGAAAAGCAAATATTGTGAGCAATAAAAAAAAAAAGGCTTCTGGGCGAATCGACGAGACGAGCATTTCTGAAGTCCATATAATGGAGTTTCTAGTTGGAGTTTGATTCTGTTATGTATCAGGTTGGCTGTGTCAGTTACAGTAATATTACAGAGCCGTTAAAGCTTTTGCAGCCACTCTGCGCCCTAAGGGCAAGGTCAGGTCTGTGATGGCCAACACAATTTTTGGGCTGGATAACGTGGAGACTTTTACCAACTCAGACACCTGGGAGAGAAAGATAAAAACAAAATATTGAGAGAACAGAGAACCTATGACAATGGTTCCTACCCTGGAGATATAATGCTCTGGCTGGAGGGGGCAGTAAGGTGATCAGTCCAGTATAACCCTGGAACTGTGATAGGGCTACTGTTTCCACTAACTATGAATATAAATGTTGTTATGCCATAAACCAAGGGTGCAAAGGCCAAATGCAGCCAATCTTGCTGCACAGCTCTACGGTACTGACTTGGGTGACATGTGTGTTGGGGGATCAGCGAAGGGATACTATTGGGGATGGAGCCGAAGAGCTTGAGGACTGGGGCTAAAGGCAAAAACTGAAGAGGAATATACTTCCCCTTAAAAAATGTATTCAGATGACTCCATCTCCATATTCTCCCATAGGTTATGCCCAGTGTCTTGCACTCACCATGCTAAACGGCATGAACTGCAGGATGCAGCCTTTTCCACCCAGCTCCAGGCTCTCTACACACTCCTCCATAAACCACTGTACAAACTGCGTCTGGGCACCCGCTGTCTTGGCACCCAGGACAGACGATATCAACAGGAAAAGATTGGCTGCAATACACACATCTTCAAAACGTCAAATCTGCACATAACATTAATGGATTCATTCATTTATCAACACGGGCAAATGTGCCCATACGAAGTAACCCATGGCAACCAATCAAATTATTAAATTCATTTTTCTACCAGCAGCAGGCTGAAGGAAGCCAGTCTCTGATTGGTTGCGATTGGTTACTGCCCAGATGCAAAATTGATGGTTTTTGTGTCCAAAAATTACTATGAACTTCAGAAGGATGGGGGGGGGGGGGGGGGGGGCAGACAACCAAGATTTCTGATGGTGAATTATAGCAATAAGCACAAATGGCATCTTACCAAGAACTCTGTTCATTGGTTCTTTAGAGCTGATGTTGTGGATCTGGGAGGCAGAGAGGGAGCTGTTCATTGGTCGATCCACTGCAAGAGAAGAATAAACAGAATGTCATCATTCTTCCCCACTCCTCAACATAAATGACAATAACCTGAATGAATATGCCTTGGCATTCTGCTAAACAGCTCCTTTTGACTAGGGGAAAACACATGTAAAGGTTGCCTCTCTAATTACTCAGAAAACCACTTCCATTGTACAATTCCAGGATTGCACACGCTTTTGCGTGCCTTAACAGGAGTCATCCAAATTCCAAGCGGGGGCACATAATTCCAGGCAATTTGCACCTGCTGAAAATTCTCTATGACATCGTCAATGACACCATAGTGCAGTGAAAAATGCAATGTAATGCAGATTTCAACTTGAAAGCAGAAGTACGGAAAGGAAATGACTGGATGCTATTTTTATGCCAAGGGATCTGTATAACTATTCTGTACGTCTCATTCTAGGAAAGGAAGGAGGGAGTAAAAAGATGCCCCGAGGTTATTGGCTCTTGAGTCACTGTAGCACGCACATTACCAAGGAGCTTTCCTTTGGGTTCAGTGAGGTAATATATGTCATAATACTAATGGAAACCCACATCCTGACATTAGAAATATCTCTAAAGGAGGGATACGTCAGTCAGGCTTGTTCTGCCTATTTCAGATTTATGGAGAGGGCAGTTACAGTAGAATTACAGTAGGACATCATATTAAAACCATGGGAACGCATCCAGCTTGGGAATTTTCAGGGTGAGTAACCTCAGTGAGAATCACAGGCGCTTGGAAATTCCTAGGAGCAGAAACAAAAAAACCAAGTGCCTCCATACTTTATCATCACTAGTGGTTTATCAGGATGTATGGAAAATAATGTAACATCTGCCTTAGGGTCAGGATACTATACCCTGTGACATGTGTGCTGGATATGTGCCTGTACAAAAGAATACTTCTAATCCCACCAGGGATCTTATGTTCAACACAACGTAGTATGTGCTAAACACTTGGTGCTAAAAGTTTATCCAGACACCACCAATGAAACAATCCTAATGCAGAAACAATAAATGACTCCTCTAATTCAACTATAGGTTCCCAACAGAGCACTGGGAGGATAACAGAGCTGTTTTGACTTTATTTTTTAATAGGGAAAAGACCTGAAAAGAGTCCACATTCATTTGAGAATCATCTCGACTGTTTTGCTGTATAAACCACAGTGGCTTCTGATCCTTCACCCAACCCATAATGATGTTGTTGGGAACTGGGCTGTGGACCCTCCTTACCTGGGTTGGCCTGCACATTGTGTTCCTCCTCATTGGAGCTCAGAAGGCGCATGAGTTTTGATTGCTGGGTGTCGTCTAGGGGAAATAAACTGCTGTAATCCTGGGGCAGAGACAAAACACAAGCTTTAGGACAAACACATCAAATGGTAAACAGGTTTATGGAAATGTAAAGAAGTGCGTAGCATCATTTCTATTCAATACATTGACTGCTGAGCAGCCAGCGAGTTTGGTTGTATTTATAAATTGGATGACATGAAGCAGAAAGCTGTGCAGTTTTAGGAGACTAGGACTCAAACTACAGGCGTGTGAGAACTTCCAAGGACTATGGAGTAGACTAAGCACACACATTGCATTATTAGCACTTGATGGATACTCCCTTTTTGTTGTCAAACCTAATTATGACTTATAAGTTTACTTTACAAAAATTGCCGGGGAGAAATGACATATAGTAGATATGCCACCCGGTGTCACAGCAGATAAACAGATTTCCTTGCAACGATCTGTAAAACACAATTCACCTCTATATCTTCCCTGTGCCGTTTCCTCTGCCGGGGAGATGGCTGTCCCTTATTTTGGGTGGAGTAAGAGGTCATTGCACACCAGACTGATAGCCTGCGGAGAGAATAGACAAAGCTACATACAATTTCCTATTCACTAAAGAGACCTAATGCATCACAGTGTCAACAGTTGTCACGTGTCTGTGTTCCACTCACTTGGTGTCATACTGTACACTATGGAAGGGATTCCCAAACTGTGGTTAGAGTGGGATTTTAATGCCTATTTGTATTCCTAGATATACATAAAAACCCAGCTTGAAGGCCAGTCAGGGTGAGAACTGGGGCAGTCGTTGCAACTATGTCCTATGTCCCTATATCTGTATCCTTGTTGGGTGGGGGCTTACCACAGTATAGGTCAGTGATCCCCAACCAGTAGCTCGTGAGTAACATGTTGCTCTCCGACCCCTTGGATGTTGCTCCCAGTGGCCTCAAATCAGGTGTTTATTTTTGAATTACTGGCTTAGAGGCAAGTTTTGGTTGTATAAAAACCAGGTGTACTGCCAAACTTAGCCACAATGTAGGTTGAAAATCCACATAGGGGTTACCAAATGGCCAATCACAGTACTTATTTGGCACCACAAGAACATTTTTTATGCTACCGTTGCTCCCCAACTCCTTTTGCTTCTGAATGTTGCTCACGGTTTCAAAAGGTTGGGGATCCCTGAGCTAGACCTTCCCAGTGGGACAACCACTGCCCAGTGGGAAGGTAAAGTCTGTAGGAAATCCTACAGATCTGTCCATTTGAGTGAACATTATTACCTGTGTAGCTCACTCACTTTGCCAGTGCTCTGCCAGGAGGGTCCATCAGCATGTGCCATTTGGCAGAATCTGTAAGCAGGGAGGGCAGCACGTGTCCTAGAAGGGTGAGCGTCAGCTGCTGCATGTCCAGACAGAAGATGGCATAGAGCAGCTCAACTGCCCTTAAAGCGAACTCCAATCGGGTTTCCCTCAACAGCTCCTGTGTATTAAAGAATATGCATTTATCTTTGGCTTTTACATGTCAGTTTGCTCACAAGAGAATCCTCCCCTCACTCACCTTTACAAGATTGTTGCAGAACCAGTAGACGCCCCCCATGTGAAGCAATGTATCAAAGATATGCAGGGTACGGCTATCAACCCATCCCTTCTCTAAGGTGGAGCTGAATGCCCCCCGCAGAACTTCCTTTATGGGCGTCTTCGGGGGCAGGCGATGAATGTACGGCATTGGCTCACTTCCTGCAGCGGAGAATTTTATCTGAGTGGCGGTCTGCTGCAGAACCTCAGAGCACATGTTGTCCAGGATAGAGCTCATGATAATAACACTGAGAGGTGAAAAAAAGTCAGCATAGTAAAGCATAAGTGTATAGGGAAGGCAACATGTAGGACCAAAATACAAGGACTGCTTATTAAAGATTCAGCATCTGTGGCAGCAAATGCTCAGGAAACTCACCGCTCACTGTAGAACTGCAAAGTATTGTCCCCAAACATGGGGGATCCCAACTGCCGGATCATCTGCAGGGATTTGTCTCGCTCATCTAGTCCCAGCATTCGGACATGAGCCACGAGCCAGGCCACTGCACATACAGCCAGACTGCACACCTTCCCTTTAATGTTGTCTGTAATTTTCTGCAGCACACAAAGCAACTCCATTAGACTGAACGTTCCAGTCTGTGTAGCAAAAGGTGCATCACCTACAGCATTACACCCGTTGGAATTATGACAGCAAAGGTCTGTGTCCATAAAGTCAATGTACTCGCCCGGAAGTAACAGGCAAGAGTCCCTGATGTCTATATATTTGGCATCTCTATATATCTCTATATAAAATAACATCTGGATATAAGAAACAGATGAGAGATCCTGGAAGTCTATATCAGAAGTGGGTAGAAGTTACATGATTGTTGTCAGTTAATACCTGAATGGCCTCAAAGGACAATACACCATTTTCCCAGGCATTGTGAATCTCCAGTATTGCCGCAGGGATACTCAGGCACACCTCATGCCACTTTGTCTGGCTGCGGAACAGAATAAGGATATAAATAAAGCAGCAGCACCAATATATATATAGATATATCCTATATAATAAAGTTCAAGTGTCTCTGCGTCCAGTCCCTGTGTCCGTGGAATTACGCTACTGTGCATGTGCCGCACGGATGTCTCTGGTGAATTTACTGGGCGAATTTACCAGCATGTAATATCAGTTTTGGTCACTAGAGGTCGCCAATCACTAGCTAATGCTATCAGTACCAGTATACAGGAAAGCCTGGTGATGTAGTGTATAAAGTAGATGCCTCTGACCAGTGGTTTTAGTGTTCAATTCCCATTGAGTGATAATTTACGCTAGCGAAGTAGATAGACGCGCAACTTCGCACCCTTACACTGTGGCGTGTTTTACCATTGTGGGTGATAGTCTGAAAAACATAAATACGCTACCGTCCGCCGACCAGAGCGTAAATTCGCACATTAGTGAATTTGCGTAGTGCAGGCGAAAATTCGCCTAGAACAATTCTGTTTTTATAAATGTTTGACTCCATATGTTCTAGCGCCCGTTAATTTAACGGGCTTAATGTAAAGTTCAAGTGTCTCTGCGTCCAGTCCATGTGCGTGGAATTGTGCTACTGCGCATGTGCCGCACGGACCGCCTCTGGTGAATTTACGCTAGCGAAGTAGATAGACGCGCAACTTCGCACCCTTACGCTGTGGCGTGTTTTACCATTGTGGGTGATAGTCTGAAAAACGTAAATACGTTACCGTTCGCCGACCAGAGCGTAAATTCGCACGTTACTGAATTTGCGTAGCGCAGGCGAAAATTCTCCTAGAACAATTCTGTTTTTTTTTTATAAATGTTTGACTATATGTTCTAGCGCCCGTTAATTTAACGGGCTTAATAGTATAGATATAAAATGACATACGCCAGCTTCATTTCTGTGGACGTGTTGAGAAGAGCGACCAGGGCTTCCACCTTTGCAATATCTGGATGCCTAAAGCATGGGTGGTCTGGATTCAGCACCCGCCCTTCCCCTGGCATACACGTTTGCATCCAACTTTCAAAGAAAGGCATCTCTCCACCTGGACATGCCTCAGACAGGATCATCTACAGAAAGAAAAGTTGCAGTGTATACGTCACCTTTCCCATATGCCACATTACCCTTTCATGGTGGGGGAGAACAGAAACGGACACTCAAGAGATTGACTTACCTCTGAGCCGTAGGTCTGGGCCACGTGACACAGCATCAGGAAGGAGATGTCGAAAAGCAGGGCTCGGACATTGGCCGCCTTTGCTGCGGAGACAGTGAGACTAGTTCAGTGGCCTATTCACTAATCTATGTGCAATGGAGTCGGAAGGGGGGATGTTTATAGCAGCGATCCCCAACCAGTAGCCCATGATCAACATGTTGCTCCTCAACCCCCTGGATGTTGCTGTTTTATTGTTGCTTATTCTTGAATTCCAAGTTTTGGCTGCATAAAAACCAGGTGTTCTGCCAAACAGAGCCTCTTGTAGTCTACCAGTCAACATACGGCTAGTAAATAGCCAATCACAGCCTTTATTTGTCACCCCAGGGACATGTTGTGCTTGTGTTGTGTTGGGGACCCCTGGTTTATAAATTCAGGAGGACAGACTTACAGCTCTCTACTCCAATATGTCTTGTGAATTCATTCAGCCTGAAAGACACAAATAAGAAGCATATTAAAGGGGTTGATCACCTTTAAATTAACTTTTAATATGATGTAGAGAGATATATTATCAGACAAATTGCAATTGTTTTATTTGTTTTGTTTTTTTTTCAGTTATTTAGCTTTTTACTCCAATTTGCAGTTTCAGCATCTGGTTGCTAGGGTCCAAATTACTATAAATTATAGAGCACGGGGGATTTACAGGCAAATATTGTTTGATTGTTCTCCATTTTTAATTTGCAAATTAGGATTTGGAGTTGCTACCTAATTTTTTATTGATTTTCTTAAATACAGTTGAAGATTCAAGTGAAAGAGAGAGAAAAAAAAAAAGGGAAAATAAAAGATTCAACAAACATCTGCATATGTATTGATCTTAAATGTGTCTTTAAATGCATCCTATCGTTTCTTTTTGCATAAATCTTATTCTATCTTCAGATAACTGTATCATTACTTAACAGGAGGGAATAGAGCAAAGGGAGAGTAAGGGAAAGTGCATAACTAATTATAAATAACTAATTATAAAAGAAAATAAGTTGTGGGGGATGGAAAGACGACAGCACCATCTACTGGCGAGAGTGAGACGGTACAATAAGAGCCTTGCTGTCGCTAGAAATTGTGACGTTTCCTGAATATTCAGATTTCTTTCATCACTGACCAAATGCTGATCACTGTACAACTAGGTTTTGAAGTGTAAATGACAAACGTCTCATAGAGCCAAAAGAAATTAAAAAAAAAACACAGTGGAAGAGTGGATATATTTAGCAACAGCCCAGCACCAAGTGCATTAAAAGCTAAAACTAAAAATGGAAACATTAACACAAAGGGGGGAATTCACAAAAGTGTCGGTCAAATTGTCTTGTAAAACGTCGTCTGTACGATGAAAAGATATACGACATTTTAGAAAAATTTCGGACCTACGAGACATTCAGAGATGGTAACGGTGAATTTGCCGTTTGTACGACATTTTACAAATTTGTCGACCGCCACTTCTGGGTTATTT
>CM044447.1:1857266-1885995 GCA_024363595.1 Xenopus borealis | reverse complement strand
TTTCGGGAAGGATTCGGGGGTTCGGCCGAATACAAAATAGTGGATTTGGTGCATCCCTAGAATGTGGGCTGGTGCAAGACTGGCCCCATTTCACAGTAACAGCTGGCACATAGGCAGCACCATTCAGTGATTAGTTTAGGGTCTGTTTCCCCCCGGCAGTGAGTTCAGGGATCACATTACATTACAGGCTAAGTCACATTTCAAGGAAACAGCCGTCAGGCAGGAGAAGCATTTCATAAAGCGGCTTATAGAGAACACTAATTCACTGTACTGACTGCCTCAGAGAATGGCCAGTCTCACAATACCAGTTGGCCGAGAGCCAGGCCCATTCCACAGCCAGCTGTCTCACACAAGCAGATCCAAGTCTCCATTAAAAAAAGCGGAATTCTTTCTCCCTGACTTTTTCCTAGATACTAATTTAAAAAAAAAAAAAAAGATCCGCTTATTCGCTCTATTCGCTGGGTGCACATTCATTCATATGGATTCACAAACACATTTACATAATGGAGGGTACAGGATCTGTTGCAAACTACAGTCCTGTGCTTAGGATTGGTTGCCTCTGCCTTACTATCAACAAATTAAAGGGATCCTGTCATGGGAAAAAAAAATTTTTTTTCAAAATGCATCAGTTAATGGTGCTGCTCCAGTAGAATTCTGCACTGAAATCCATTTCTCAAAAGAGCAAACAGATTTTTTTATATTTCATTTTGAAATCTGACATGGGGTTAGACATATTGTCAGTTTCTCAGCTGCTCCAAGTCATGTGACTTGTGCTCTGATAAACTTCAATCACTCTTTACTGCTATACTGCAAGTTGGAGTGATATCACCCCCTCCCTCCCCCCCCAGCAGCCTAACAACAGAACAATGGGAAGGTAACCAGATAACAGCTCCCTAACACAAAATAACAGCTGCCTGGTAGATCTAAGAACAACACTCAGTAGTAAAAACCCATGTCTCATTGTGTACTATTCAGTTACATTGAGAAGGAAAAACAACAGCCTGCCAGAAAGCAGTTCCCTCCTAAAGTGCTGGCACAAGTCACATGACCGGGGCAGCTGGGAAACTGACAATATGTCTAGCCCCATGTCAGATTTCAAAACTGAATATGAAAAAAATTGTTTGCTCTTTTGAGAAATGGATTTCAATGCAGAAGTGGACAGAAGCAGCACTATTAACTGATGTGTTTTGAAAAAAACATGTTTTCCCAGGACAGTTTCCCTTTAATATTTTCAATTTCATTGATGGAGGCTGTGGGGCTCCTTTAATAAAATACATTAAAAGCAGAAAGTGCTCCAGTATCTCCTGACATAGGGATGCTCAACTCATGTTTACTGCAAATGTGAGGTCATCTACCCCAATGCATTTCAGCCGCCTTCTAAATGTTACATTAAACTTACTGGATGAATTTGCGGGCAAAGGACTTGAGTTTTCCCGTGGCTGCCGCTGCCGCTAATAGCAGGTCCAGGCTCTTGCCAGACAGCATGTGACCCAGGACTCCCAGAAGTCCCTCCGGAGACTTGGAATGGTCAGCATCCATTGTCTAGGAAACAAGTTCAGCACATTGTGACGTCACAACAGATTTCACTTCTGAAAGGAAACTTGACTGCAGTCCATATAAAATTTAAATAGAAAGACTGTAGCTTCGAATGCTGGCGTTACCTTCAGATCATTTACAATATTATTTTCTTCATTATACTAAAAGTTAATACAGGTATTGGACCAGTTATCCAGAATGCTTGAGACCTGGGCTTTTTCCGGATAATGAATCTTTCCATAATATGGGTCTTCATACCTTATGTCTACTAAAAAATCATATGAACATGAAATAAATAAAATAAAAAAGGCTGGTTTTGCTTCCAATAAGGATTAATTATATCTTAGTTGGGATCAAGTACAGGTATGGGATCCGTTATCCAGAATGTTTGGGACCTGGGCTTGTCTGGATAGTAATTCAGACTTTTATACCTTAAGTCTACTAGAAAATCATATAAACATGAAATAAAGCCAATAGGCTGGTTTTGCTTCCAATAAGGATTAATTATATCTCAGTTGGGATCAAGTACAAGCTACTGTTTTATTACTACAGGTATTGTATCTTTTATCCACAATGCTCTGGATGTGGGGTTTTCTGGATAATGGATATTTCTGTAATTTGGATCTTCATACCTTCAGTCTACTAGAAAATCATATAAACATGAAATAAAGCCAATAGGCTGGTTTTGCTTCCAATAAGGATTAATTATATCTTAGTTGGGATCAAGTACAAGCTACTGTTTTACTATTACACAGAAAAAAGGAAATCAGTTTTAGAAAATGTGGATTATCTGGATAAAATGGAGTCTATGGGAGAAGGTCTTTCTATAATTTGGAGCATTCCGGATAACAGATCCTTTATAGCACAGCCTGCTTAATCTCTTGTATGAGTTATTGGTCATTTATTGTGTATACAGTCTGCAGGTTTAATGTATACACCCATGTTTTGTACACTGCTGCGGAATCTGTTGGCAATACAATAATGTTATAAATAAGCCCTCGCTTGCTTTCCCTCCCCTGATAACAACAACAACTGCCTGAGAAGTGTCACCTTAAGAATGTTTGTGACTGTTGGCTCTGCTCGGAGTATTAACCCTGGATTGGGCTGGATTGTGGAGTTTTCAGCCGACTTGAGACGGGGAGCCTGTTCCCTGTCCGCTGTCCTGTTAGAGGCGGCAAAGAGAAACAACATGCAATTCATTTGTATAGAGAAATGCACACTTACACAAATATACAATAAACGGTAGAAAGGGAGAATGAAAAAAAAAACAGAAGTAACCAGCCTTACCGTTTTGCCAAAAGGTTCTCCAGATTCTGCTCCGAAAGCAAACCCAGCTTGTTGCACTCCTGTAGTAACAGACTCACGCAGTCACAGCTAGCCAAAGACAAAAGGGACTAAATAAAGAACCACCAAAAAGGTGTCTTTAGGACCGCACTTGTAAAGCCACCGATTATTCAATTGTGGAGGGAGGTAACGAGGAAGCAGATGTCTTCATATATTATCATGTATTCAAAGTACACAACTGTGCAACAGCTGACCTTATATAATGGAGCAGCATCAAGGGAAAGAAAACCTACTTGCATCTCTGGTCAGCTTTGTCCAAGAGGGGAGTCAGCTTCAGAAGGTATTCAAATGCACACTTCATATCCTCATTGAAATCCTACAGAAGGAAAAAGAGTGTTACAGTATTGTAGCTTTCAATTGCTGGTTAATAAAGATAGAGGACTGATGAGTAGCCTGTAACCTGCTCCATTGAAGAAAGCTTCTTTAATTTTGCCAAAGCCTGTGGGATCTGGAGAGAACACAAAATAAAAACATAGCTTTAAAGGAAAATAAAGGGAAACATATCCACGTGTGATTAATATTTCAGGAGGGGGGTCGTTGTTTTCTTGATGGAGTATAACACATGAAGGCCCATGTATAAAAGTAGGAAAGGACCTCAAGGGTTATCGGGGTAAATGAGAATTGTCTCAGGGCTCTTGGTAAGTCTGAATTTGAATATACAAATATTTAGCCTGTAAGTTACACTGGGCCCTGTATCAAAATGCAACCTCTGTAACAAAGCCATGAGCTGTAGATAAATCATTCAAAACAGAAACAACTTTCAGAAAGGAGGGGTCAGTTCAGGGAATTCCATGGCAAACTGTGTGTTTATTAGCCTCCTGATATATTAATCTATAATACGATTTATAACACACCTTAAGAAAAGTGAAAGCTGTCCATTTTAACTCCTCTGTCCCTTCCGGGGACTCTATTAACCCCACGATGCAAGCCTTCCAGACCTCCAAGAGAAACAGGTGCAATGGGATTCTCTGCATAATAGAGAGATGTTCACAGATCGGATTATGATCAGAAATTATGAGGCATCACAGGAGACCCCTACCTCTTCCCAGTATAAAAACCATCACCTGCATCCTCTTTACGGTGTTCATCTGTTCCACCAGAGGTTGCGCATCGCCTGTCAGATTCATGGTGCCTTCAAGCATCACAACAGCATGAACTGTGGGGAATCCATTGGTCTGAAGCTGGTCTGAATGAACAGAAAGCATGGAGGGGATGCTATGCGAGAGAGAGAGGAAAATTTTATTATTTTTATTATTGCTGATATTATTAGATCATTTTACTAACACCCAGAAGGTTTTCTTTGTGTACAGTATAACGGTGATAAAACAATAACGCAGAAGGAGAAACACAGATTCACTAGGATCATATGAAATGCGCCAAGTAATGCAACATTGCAGCACTGCTGATGTGTAGACACCATCCATGTATATACTGTATTAGAAATGCCTCCCTACCTTCTTATAAGAGAAACACATTCCTCTGCCTGGTTCCTGAGCTGAACACTAGGAAGGAGACTGATGCTTTCAGATAATCTGAGCTGAGACTGTTCCACGGATGTCCAGGAAGCTGCAAGACAAAGGACAAGCGCAAGTCATACCCGGTGTAATGGGAACACAATCTGAACACATACAAATAGATACATACTGGTATAAATAAGATAAATCTTATAGGAAACGGGTTCCAGGGTTAGGGGCACGTTTGCATAGAATTACATGAAATGATTCATCGAACAATGAAGGAGTTTAAACAATAAATACGGACTACAATATGACCGTATAGGAGGTAAATCAGTAGCATCCAAATACCATGAAAATGACAGTTGGAAGAAGACAGACACTCTTGCCTGCACAAAGATGCATTGCTTTTCCCTGATGACTTACTTGGTTCCTCTAGCTTGGCAATATGGATTAGGGCCCGATTCTTGGTACTGCTGAGAATGGATTCCAGTCTGTGCAGACACATAGAAAGGTGATTCTCCCCAGCCACTGGATCTAGAACATCCTTGAGTTTATCAGTGTAGAATGTAGCGCAGCGCAGAAGCCAGTTCAGGGCACTCATAAGGGCCCGGCAAAGCCCAATGCATTCCTCTGCCTTCCCGTGACAACTGGGAGTAGAAAGAAATGATGAGACAACACACAAGGACCCAGGAAAAAGCAAATGCAACAGAGTGTGAGAGGTATGGGAGGAATGAGGAAGAAATAAAGTCAACAAGCAGGGCTAGTGATAGTTGAGTCAGACATAAAACATATTCAGACCTGAGGTTGTCACAAAACATATCCATGATTTCCAACAGGGACTGGATGCAGAGGTCTCTTGAGAAATCATCAAACTGTAAAGGAAAGGCATTGAATTAAGAATGATTGTAGAATTACTTTACCAGCACAAAGGGGTGTGCAAGGCGGATATGAGCAGTTATATGATCATGTGTCAGTTTTTACATGGAACAAATATGTAGCTCAAAACTGAAGGAGGGGGGCAAAATGTAGGTGTGGCAAGTGTGGAGCTTTGCTTGTCACTAAACAACATTAGCTGCTGAAAATCACTTCACATTGAAGGAGAAT
The DNA here is from genome assembly GCA_024363595.1 of Xenopus borealis. Taxonomy (NCBI): domain Eukaryota; kingdom Metazoa; phylum Chordata; class Amphibia; order Anura; family Pipidae; genus Xenopus; species Xenopus borealis. The sequence continues at coordinate 1,880,554 of CM044447.1, read as the reverse complement.
TCAACCCGTGGGGGGAAAAACCCCATACCCCTCACCCCCTCCCTTCTCCCCAGGCTAAATACCCCCCCCCCCCAGGGAGATTCCCCATACTCCATACTTACCCCTTGCCACAGATTCTTCCAGCTGAGTTGCACGCAGCCATCTTCTGCGATCTCTGTAAGCCGACTGGGAGATTAGCAATATCCGTGTAATTTCCCGCAAACCAGCAAACTGCTCCAACTGTGCCGATCTCCCAGTCAGCTTACAGAGATTACTGACGATGGCTGCATGCAACTCCGCTGGAAGAATCTCCCCAGGGGGTAGTTAGCCTGCCGGGGAGGTCTACCTGGGGTGGAGGAAGTACTTTTTTTTCCCCCACAGGTTGAATTATCCTTTAAAGGAAAAGGAAAGCTACAATAGCAGTTTATTGCCAATAGATTAGCCACAACAGTGCAAGCTATAAGACTATATTTATTCTGCAGTATGCTTTACCATACCTGAGTAATCAGCTCTAGAAGCTTTCTCTGTTTGTATAGGATAGCAGCTGCCACATTAGCTTGCTGTGACATCACTTCCTGCCTGAGTCTCTCCCTGCTCATTCATAGCTCTGGGCTCAGATTACAACAGAGAGGGAACAAACTGAGCATGCTCAAGCCCTAGCCCTAGAGGTTTAAGCTAAAAGAAGCAAGTCTGATACAGAAGCCCATGTGACACAATAGAAGGAAAGAAATGCTGTGTTTCTTTTGACAGAGGACTCAGAGCAGCATTACTTTGAGGGTTTACTTGGGAGACCTTTCTGATAAAGCTTACTTAGTTTTAACCTTTCCTTCTCCTCTGTAAGCAAAAATCTGCTCAAGAATAAGTAATTCCATGTAGTCAACTCAAGTTTAAGGTAAACTGGTCCTTTAAAAGCATTTTAATTGGTGATGCAAGTTTGTGCTATAGACACTTACCCTGGAGAGATGAAGCATGTCATAATATAGAGGAAAAGTTAAATAAAATTGACCTAACACTACTAAGAGCAAATCAAAGCATCTGGAACCCACATACCTTGCTGATTGCTGTAAGGACTGTAGAATAAGACACCATCTGGGGGAGAGAGGAGAGAACAGGTCAGCTGAATAGAACAGTACCCTGTATAAATGCAGCACATTAGATTTGTCTCATCAGAGCGGGCGTACTTGAGAATTGATGGCATATTTGAGGTATGACAAGATGAGTGGGTTGGGGGCTGGCCCAATCATGGCTTGATCCAGGAGTGCTTCTGCAAAAATAGGAAAAAGAATTAGAAAAGCAAAAGTAGTATCTTTCCATCAACCTCTGTCATTTAATAACCTTTACAGTAAAGCTGGATGGGCGAGGTTGCTAGGAATTATAATGTACAAGACTTAAAGGAGAACTAAACCCTAAAAATGAATGTTGCTAAAAAATGTCCTATTTTCTATAGTTAACTTTATTGCAAGTTTTATATTTAAAGTCTCAGCTTGTCAATAGCAGCAATGATCCAGGACTTGAAACTTGTCAGTGGGCTCTGAGCAGCTGTTGAGAAGCTAAGCTTAGGGGTCGTCACTAATTATCCAGCAGCAGCAGCAGAAAATGAGCTTCCCTGGCTGTAATATAAGCTGATGCTACAGGTTTGCTGACGTTTCTAATGATGTGTATTAATGACTAATCAGCCTTATATTGTGACTATATTTCTATGACACTATCAGGTGTATATTGTGAGTATATTTCTATGACACTATCAGGTGTATATTGTGACTATATTTCTATGACACTATCAGGTGTATATTGTGACTATATTTCTATATCAGGTGTATATTGTGAGTGGGTCCCTAAGCTCAGTAAGTGACAGCAGCACAGAGCATGTGAATCAGTGAATCAGAAAAGAAGATGGGGAGCTACTGGGGCATCTACTGGGGAGACACAGATCTTTACTGCTAAACACAAGCACAAAACATCATGTACAACATTTATACACACTTCTTTACTTACGCTTTAGTTCTCCTTTAAAGGGATCCTGTCATGGGGGTAAAAAAAATTCAAAACACATCAGTTAATAGTGCTGTTCCAGAAGAATTCTGCACTGAAATCCATTTCTCAAAAGAGCAAACAGATTTTTTTTATATTTCATTTTGAAATCTGACATGAGGCTAGACATATTGTCAATTTCCCAGCTGCCCCAAGGCATGTGACTTGTGCTCTGATAAACCTCAATCACTCTTTACTGCTGTACTGCAAGTTGGAGTGATATCACCCCCTCCCTTTCCCCCACCCAGCAGCCTAACAACAGAACAATGGGAAAGTAACCAGATAGCTCCCTAACACAAGATAACAGCTGCCTGGTAGATCTAAGAACAACACTCAATAGTAAAATCCAGGTCCCACTGCGTACTATTCAGTTACATTGAGAAGGAAAAACAACAGCCTGCCAGAAAGCAGTTCCCTCCTAAAGTGCTGGCACAAGTCCCATGACTTGGGGCAGCTGGGAAATTGACAATATGTCTAGCCCCATGTCAGATTTCAAAACTGAATATAAAAAAATCTGTTTGCTCTTTTGAGAAATGGATTTCAGTGCAGAATTCTACTGGAGCAGCTCTATTAACTGATGCGCTTTAAAAAAAAAAAAAAATGTTTTCCCATGACAGTTTCCCTTTAAAGATCTATAGATCAAGCGAATGGTGCATCTCCCTAGTGGGTGGTACAGTTGAAATCTAACCTGCCAGATTCAGTATATCCCACGTTACTCCTTTGGGAAAGAATTTCTTCATGTTGATTGCCCACTGGTAATCACTCCATCGCTCCTTCCAGGCCTGCAGGATGGCTTGCTTCAGATTCACCAGCTTCATGTTCACTGAGGATTGGACAGCGTATTAATGCACAATTATGTCTAGATCTTACGGCCGATTAGATTGGGGGTAAAAACACTAGAATTCGAAATCCATTAGAAAGAATAGACACTTGTGCAGACTGACTATTTCTAAGCAAATTTTTAACTCTGACCCACATTTATTTTATTTTAATTATTTGCTCCAGCTTTCAAACAGGGGTCACCGACCCCATCTTTAAAAAAAAAAAAACGCTCTGTAAGGCAATACATTGTTATTTCTATCAGGCCTCTCCTATTCCAGTCTCTAAATTCCAGTCTCTAATTCTAATCAGTGCACATGGTTGCTAGGGGAAGTCGCACCCTAACAACCAGATGGGTAAAATTGCATGCTGATAATAGAATGAAAAGCAAAAGTGTGTGGATATCCCTCTCTACATGAAACAGTTGATTTAAATGTGAACAACTCCTTTGAGCATACGGGGGAGGGAGCTATGGCAGATAGAACGTGTCTGTCCCACTAAGAAGCTGTACAACAGGTAGCGCAGACTTAATCAAGGGCAGATCCCTTTCTACACACCGATCCACAATCCCGCTTTCCGCAGGACAGACCCGATCGCTTAGCAGAGCCCGCAGCTGTTTAAATGTCCCGCAAACCCAGTTAAAAGTCCAGTTCCGCAGTTGCTGCCGGGCCAGTGATTCCAGACGTCACCAGTCGCAGCCCTGTGACGTCACGGCGGCACGCATATAAGCGCAGGGACGCCTCACGCAGCCGCTCTACTGGAGGGGGTGGGGCTAGTGGATGTGTCATTGTAGCAGGCGGCGGTCTGTGGCGGGCTTGGTAGGGGCTGACTGAAGGGAGTTTTAGACCAAAACTAAGTCGTTTACTGACTGTGTAGTAGCACTCTTGTATCATGAAACAACAATAACATTATCCTTGTTGGCCACAAGCACGACACTTCCTAACATCACTCGCTTGCTCCTGGATATAAAATAATTGCGAGTAGAATGAGTGTGTCTGCTGGGAGCATCGTTTTTTTACCAGCCAGGCCTGTTATATACTGGCAAGGTGGCAACTCTACCAGGAACTGGCAGGCCGGGCCAGCACAAGCAGAGAGCAGTCAAACAGGCCAGAATCAGGATTACAGAGCGTAGAATAGTCGAAGGCCAGACAAGAATCAGGAGAGGAGAGGTCAGAGTAGTTGTGGACAAAGCAGGATGAGGATTGGAGATATCAGAGTAGTCAGGCAAAGCAAGGGTCAAACACAGGAGATCAATAAGGGTTCAATAGAGAACTTACAAATAGAACCTAACAACAGGCAATCACTTGAACACTATCTTCGGGCGATTCTGGAAATCGCCGCGTCTGCACAGGCGCTGGCGCTTTGTCAGTATACTAGCGGCAGACAGGGATAAGGAAATTCGGGGAGATTGTCGCCTGCTAAAAACGCCAGGCGACAAAATCTCCCCGAATCTCCCTGTCTGTCCCTACCCTCACTGGCAATGTAGCTGCCGGTAAATTTGTAATACCCTTAAAAGACCCCTCAGCCAGCCCCCAATCCACTAGAAACGTAACTTTAGTCTCCATCTTGAACGATCTGTGTTGTGGCCCCGCCCCTTTTGGCATCACACCCCATCCCTTTTTGTTCCCGCCCCCCACCAGCGGGTAAAAATATTAGGAAACTATTTCAACCCTAACTTTTAGTAATGTCCCATTATGATCTACATCCATAAAAGCTTTGTTGGCATTCTGTTCCATGGAAAATATCACTGAAATATTGATTTATGGGAAAGTGTATATTGTTATATTTAACAAGCAGCTATTTCGTATGTTTCCTTAACGTAATAAACATCTGAATGAGAAGCATGAAACAGGAAGGTGGTATAGACAAGCTGTTTGTTGTGTGTGTCTTGTGATCTACAGATCACCATCTAAAGGTCTACTGGTGGATCCCCATCTATCTTTTGGCCACCCCTGCTATGGTTTATATAAACAGCAAATAACAGATAAAACACCATTGTACTGGACAGGGCTTGTCTGTTGTCACAAACCAAAAGAATGACCCATATAAGTTGCACCTTCCCATTACAATGTCTGAAACACATATCACATGGATATTAAAACAACCTTTAATGATATATTAAACCCCAATCTTAGTCCAGAAAGAAAATGTCAAAATATCATGGAATTAGGAGGGGAACCCTATAGGGTCATAAATCAAATAACCCATGTGTCACCTGTGAAAGTTATAAGTATAATATGAACCATATCCTTTGGTAATTGTAACCCAAAATCAAAGTTAAATTACATCAACCAAAAACAATTGGAAAACCTAATACAAGTTATATATTAATGGAACCTGGCCTATAGCTGTAGAACGGCTGTTACATACAATCCATAATCAACTAAAGTATTGTTCTTAGAAATAGAATTGCTTCTGACATATTCTCCTTTATAGAAGCTCTTAAATCTGATTTTATTATTTTCGGTGCTGTACATTTTTGACAATATCCAGATATCCTCTGAGGCAACATGGAGAAACTTCAGGTAGGGGTTTCACCTTCTTCAGGAGAAGTTAGGCCTCAGGTAGAGTTAGTAAAGGAGCAAATGCTGGACTACTGGCTAGGGAAGGAGATGTGAATGGCCAGTAACAATGGTTGTAGCCTTGACATGGCGTTACTGCCTACATATTTCACCATGTGCTAATTCAACCCATTTTAATATTATTGCACTGTGTTTGAGTTTAAGAAATAGGGATGGCACACAGCTGGGCACAGTTCCCACAGTTCTCTTCTATGTCTAATAATTAACAGAAAATACATTAACTCATTGTCCTTCCCTGGTCTCCATTTCAGCAATTGTTTGGAGATGTAGTTGCAAAGCTAAAATAAAGGAAAATGAGTAAAATCAGCAACAACAACGGGTCAGAACCAGATAAACAACCAGAAAAAGGCAAACTGAAAACCAGGAGGAGGGCAGAGCAGGAACCAAATTACACTCGACAGTGAATATGGGGCAGCAAGTAGGGTTGCCACTTGGCTGGTACTTTACCGGCCTGGGCAGTATTTTTGATGGTTGATCCCAATGTTATTAATAGGGAAAAAATGTAAATATATAGAAAGGACGGTATTTTTTTCTAGAAAAGGTGGTAACCCTAGCAGCAAGTGGTACCATGTTACTAACGAATACCCAGGTTTTTCTTTATCCGTGTTATGGCTCAAGTGGAACATTTTTTTTTTAACAATAACACAGTGCAGCATAGATTATGGAAACCCCTGTAAAATCAACAGCATCTGCCCTATGGTACTTTTATTATAGATACCACAAAAAGTGACTTTTCACTACTGGAGTTTTGCATTAGGAATATTTGAGCTAGGGTTTGCTATGGGGGTCCTAGACATTACACGGCCCAATAGGGTTCCTGACTTATGTGCGGCTATAGTATACGTTTGCAAATAAATGATCTTTCGTAGGGTTCGGGGGCACTAAAGAGATTTTCTGTGGGAGCTGGGACTAGTTCTGCCACTGTTTGTGTGTTTACTAAATACTAAGAAGCATTTTTCTAGTTCAGTCTAGTTCCCTCTCTGCTGTATTGCTCTCTTGTATAGTTCTGCCCATGACGGTGTGGCAAAACACATTGGGTGTCAGTTGTTTGTTCCCCAACACACTATGATCTTTTACATTTCAGGTTCTGGTCTTCAGCCAACAGTGTGGATTGGCAGTTTGGTGGTTTCCCAGTAACAAGAAGGTGTTGTTCTGGCTCCGTTCACATGCGAAAGACAGAAGGTGGCAGCAGCAGCATCAACAGGAGGCAATTAAAACCATTTTCATCAACTTTTACGCGGCGTGAACATTCTCAAGAAATCGCCTGACTGGGCCCAGTCTAACGGAACGTTTATTCTCCCTAATTAAATATAGAGTTATAGGGGGAAAGTACCATTGTATCCAACCTCTCCTCTGTAAGGTCTTGGGTCAGGTAAAGCAGATTGATGACTTAGTATATGGGTACGTAGAAAATATTTAGAAGTATTTTATTTAGTAACACCAAGAAGCCTAATTCTATTTGTAAAAGAGCTGACAATCAAAGATGTGCCAAACTGGATTAGTTAAAATTTAGAAGGGATCAAGTACAAGTTAGAGTCCTGCGCGGGTCCATTTTTTGGGACCCGGACCCGCGACCCGCATTCTTACCCGCTTGGACCGCGACCCGTACCCGCAACCCGAGATCCGCAAACCCAGACCCGTGACCCGCTGACCATCAAGAATCAGGAAGTGCTTTCAATTTAAACCAACCTGCAGAACCACCGGCCCGCTTCTATACCCGCACCCAGAAATTCTACGAGCAACCCACAGGGTACCGCCGGAATTTGTGGGTAACCCGCGGGTACCCGACCCGCTGCAGGACTCTAGTACAAGTTACTGTTTTAATATTACACAGAAAAAGAAAATACGTTTTAAACATTTTAATTATTTGATTGAAATGGGAGACAACCTCCCCATAATTAGATGCGTTCTGAATAATGGATCCCATACCTGTATATATATATATATGTTGAATTGTAACACTGATTTATTGTCCAGCTTACCTGATATGAAATAGCGGTGCTTTTATTGTATCTATTCTTTCTGTAAAAACAACGAGTACATCATTATTATAAAAAGGCCAGACCCATTGCAAGGCAATGTTAAACCATTCTTATTAACCCCTGCCCTGGTGGAGATGAATTCCCCTATCACACACGCAGCAATGCTAGGGTCAATTCATCAGAAGCTAATTAACCTGCCTGCGTGTGTTTTTGGCCTGTGGAAGGAAACCGGATCACTCAGAGGAAACCAATGCAATTACAGGAAAATCCTACAAACTCATATGGCTTGGTGCCTTCATGTAAATCATAATAATCTAGCTGAGCAAATAGATGATGCATTGGAGAAAGGATCAGTAAAGGCATATACAGGTATGGAGCCTGTTATCCATTATGCTCTGGACCTGAAGGCATCTTTTCATAATTTGGATCTCCATACCTAAATTCTACTAAAAAAATAATTTCAACATTAAATAACCTGTTTTCAACACTCTCAATTAAAGATAACTTTAGCCTGCTAGATAATAACAGGCACTTTTTCATGTAAACTTTCCCTTTAAGTGAGCAGTTGGGCATGCTCTACTAGTACATTCCAGTACATAAGTCATGCTTTGGATAGAAACCACTTCCTATATCAAGTATATCATACAGATGTTCTGTTTTAAAGGCAGAGGCGGAAACTACAGCTTTAAATGCCATGATAGTACAGGTACTGGATCAGTTATTCAGAAAGCTTCAAATTACAGGAAGGCCGTCTCCCATTCTCCAGACTTAATCAAATAATACTTTTAATTTTTCACTTTTTCTTTATAATAATAAAACAGTACCTTGTACATGAGTCTAACTAAGATAGACTAGATCCTTATTGGAGACAAAACAATCCTATTGGGTTTATTTAATGTTTAAATTACTTTTTGGTAGACATGGAGATCCAGATTAGGATAGACCCTTTATCTAGAAAACCCCAGGTTTTCCTATCAAATGCCTAAAAACGAGAGACTGGAGTTGGTAAAGTATGTGTAGTCCATCTCTAATCAGTATCCTGAGAGCTCAGTCAGCACAGCATTTTCATTGTTTTCTCCAGCAGAGGGAGGTTTAAACTGGGATTGAATTAAAGCATCACTGTTCTTTTTTTTTTAACCCCTTTGTGTACAGTAGAAGGAGGTATTTAATTCATCCAAGGTAATGGAATAAAAGGTGCTTATGTCTAGTAACCCACCGCAACCAATAAGGTGACTCTTAAATGCTACCTGATTGCTATGGGTTATTGCACCAGTAGCAAAAGTTGCACTTTTTATTGCATTAACAAAAGTGAAGACTTTTAATTCTTTTAATTCAAACACGGAATCCAGGATATCATATTCCCACATTAAACATGGATTCAGCACCCATATATGCTGCTCTCAGTGACATGTGGGCACCATGATGACTATTTTTGGAATTCCATGAAAATAAGTATTCGGTTTCCAAGCAATTAACTCAATTTTTTTATTCCTACAAGTGCAAACAATGATAGTGTGACCTTTGTTAGACAACAGAGCGCTTCAAATCCGTATTTGATGGGGAGATACTGTCGTTACGCTACACACTCATTCCGTAGCGATTTTATTGGGAATGCTGAACATCAATAGAGGTTCAAACCATCTATAAATGTCTATGACTGTCCTTCTCTACTGGTATATTCAAAAAAATCCAACGAAAACTGCAAATAAAACTGGAGCTGATTGATGGAATGTTCTCAGTGCCCCATCTGCTGGTTCACTAGACCCCCATCATTTCTGCCACTAATCACATATTTGAGTTTTCCTTATACATTTTGTTATTGATTGAAAGCAACACTATTACATTATGCAATGCAGCACATTATTTGCATACAGATGCTTATTGCAGATGATATAGATAGCAGGGCTGCCATCAGCGGCTACTGCAGTCTGGGCCCATGGGTAGAGGGGCCCCATGAAGGTTAAACGTATGATTTGGGGATTGCTGGATGTGGGTGGGATCATGAGTAGGGTTTCAGCATTTTTGGGCATAGCTGGGGTGGGTCAGGAGCATGGTTGTGCATGCATGGGTCTCATTGAGGCCTCATTCTACTTGTGGGCGGGGCCATCTGCCCAGATGATTAATGGGTTAATAACTGGGGCTCTGCTAACTTCTTATGACCCCCCCCCCATGATTGCTGATGAATATCCCCCTTTAATATAACAGAACTGGGCAGAATATGCCACATCTTACAGAAGCCTTTGGACCCTTGGCCAATTCATTCGGCATCCTGATTAGGAAATCCTGCAGCAAAATCTTATTCCATGTAATAATTTTAATTCAGAGCACCGAGCCGTAAAGCAATGTATATTTTTTAATGGGCTGTTCTTTTCCCCCATGTTTCCAAAATTCCATTTTTAAAGACTTCACTGCAAGGAGCTTATCCATTTTGGATACTGTTGGGAGTGTCAGTGGCACTGCACATGCTCAGTGGGTTCTGGGCGGTTGTTGAGAAGCTAAGCTTAGGGCTCATCGAAAATCATCAAGGGGAAAATAAGGTTGACACAGAAGCTGATGCTACAGGGCTGATTCTAATGACACTAATTGCACTGGAGTTGGATGTGACATGTAATGAAAATCTGAATTAATGACTTAAGACGTTTATATTGTATATATACTGTTCAGTCTGCATTGGTCCCTAAGCTCATGTAAGTGACAGAAGCCCAGAGCATGTGCTGGGAATCAGCAGAAAATAAAATGGGGGAGCTACTGGATCTTCACTACCAAAGGGAGGTGATTGTACAGAACCCCAAAACATAACGTGTAGCATTTCTAGCTTCTTTGTTAGGTGGTATTTCTCCTTTAAATTCTTCCTTACCCAGAACCCTCCAGTGCACCCCTGTCTGTGCACTTCATAATCTCATATATCAGTTTTTACATCTCCATTCTTTCCTCGGTTTTCCCCTTCTCTGACACTGCCGGGTTTTAAAATAGAACACTGGATACACGGCCGACTGGACCACTGGTAGGCACAGACCTGGGTGTAATCCAATAGGAATGGCCTCTGTCACATACATCTCTGGTCCACCCTTCTGTCACATAATATAGAGCAGGAGGGGGAGATGGAGAAAGGGCATAGAAGAGATAATGTACATGGTGAGAAATAAAACCGTACAGGGGACAGTGGGGGCACTGTACAAAATCAGTAGAGAAATTTCGCTGGTCACATCAGAATTTTATTTACAGCACATGATTGGATTATAGGAAAGCTTTCCATTATGCTGTCAGCAGCCGTGTCTGGGCCACCAATGCTATAATGTAAGGTTCCATAGTCTCCATTGTTATAATGTAAGGTTCCCTAGTCTCCATTACTATAATGTAAGGTTCCCTAGTCTCCATTGTTATAATGTAAGGTTCCCTAGTCTCCATTACTATAATGTAAGGTTCCCTAGTCTCCATTGTTATAATGTAAGGATCCCTGGCATCCATTACTATATTGTAAGGTTCCCTAGTCTCCATTGTTAAAATGTAAGGATCCCTGGCCTCCATTACTATAATGTAAGGTTCCCTAGTCTCCATTGTTATAATGTAAGGTTCCCTGACATCCATTACTATAATGTAAGGTTCCCTGGCCCCCATTGTTATAATGTAAGGTTCCCTGGCCTCCATTGCTATAATGTAAGGTTCCCTAGTCTCCATTGTTATAATATAAACTTCCCTAGTCTCCATTGTTAAAATGTAAGGATCCCTGGCCTCCATTACTATAATGTAAGGTTCCCTAGTCTCCATTGTTATAATGTAAGGTTCCCTGGCCCCCATTGTTATAATGTAAGGTTCCCTGGCCTCCATTGTTATAATGTAAGGTTCCCTGTGCTCCACTGTTATAATGTAAGGTTTGCTGGCCTCCAATTCTATAGTGTAAGGTTCCCTAGTCTCCTGTGCTATAGTGTAAGGTTCCATTGCTTTTTTGTTATAATGTAAGCATTCCTGGCCCCCATTGCTATAACAAAAGTTTCCAGTTGTCTCACATCTCTCTCTTTATATATATATATATTTTCCTATAACTTCTCTGCAGTCCATTTTATCATGGCACTTCTCCCTACACCCGTCTGCTGTGCATGTTCTTTTGCTGCAGCTCCTCCTGTAGCTCTTTCCTTTCTGGGTTACGGATCCCTGCAGGGTGGGTATGTGGTTGCCTTGGACATGTGAAGGAAATGGAGCAGAACAAGGGAGGCGGGCAGGCTGGCACACTCTGGGTATCATATCCGTGTCCAGGCCAGACATCTCTTTGCCATGCGAAATAATAAGAAAAAAGAAAATGCCCAGGAGGCTCAAGACTAAGAAAGGCTCATTTATTTATAGCTTTTGATCATCTTTCCTCAGCTGAGGTCTCTTTAAACTTCACAAGGGAAAAGCTTGGAAGAAATTTGGGGGCTAAAGTGCTTTCTGAAAATAAAAATGTATCATATGAATGAAAGATGAGGATCCAGTCAATTAATACGTTACCCTGTAGCACATATGTACTTCTGCAAGAGAAGTGGCAGCACTAGGCTATTTTTACCTCGGTATTCGATCCCTCGATAAAATCGTACAATCGAAAACCGATCATACGATTCCAACGATCGAGGAGTTCGATTGTACGAATGGTATTGGAGCAGGTGATAGAAAAAAAAGCCTATGGGGGTGCTTCCCATAGGCTTCTATTGCAATTTGGTAGGTTCAATCTGGCGAAGTAGGCAGTCGAATAAAATTTTAAAGTTAAAGTACTTCGATCATCGAATGGTCAAATTATCGAATATCCGATCATTCAATCTATCGAATTTTGAGTATTCGAAGATCGAAGTGGCCAAATTTGCATATTCGAACGTCCGTTTAAATCGCATGATCGGAATTCAATCGAACTTCGATCTATTCATGTGAATTTCGTAAATCTGCCCCTCTGTGTTGGCGTAAGTCTGCACCCAATTTCTTCCCCTATTGCTGCCCCTTATTTTCATAAAATCAACCTTTGAGTTTTCGAGTTGTGTACTAAATTTCCTATTTTTTTATCTGCAGTTGAAAGTGGAATGCAAATAATTACTTGGCGCTCGTACAGCTCGGCATGGGGCAAAACCACAGATTCAGAAAATAAAGAAAATTGAATTGCGAGATCTACATTTGGTGATGTCTTTTACTTTGGGTGACAACCACATATTACAGTTTTCATATGACAGCACAGGTTGTGATGAAACACATGGGCATCAAGGATCTTTCGGGGGGGGGGGCAGTCCATAAAAAAGATACAGTCCTTAAATATTTGGGTAATATTAAACAGGTATGGAAGTGGTCAATGCACCCCATTACTGACACAGCTTCCCCTTTAAGAGTTAATGTCAGGCTTTGGGGAGCAGGACAAATAATTACAGTGCACAATCTTTCCTACAGCAACACTGTATTCATGGGACAAACACAGGTCTCTGAACTCTATTTTACAGTGTGGCAATTCTGCTAGGGACCGGGACTGCAAAAAAACTATGGAAAATATCACCTATTTCTTGCACTCTGCACATAGTACATGAAATGACCTCTATAATAATATGAACTTAGACTAATGTAAGAGCAACAGGCGTAACGGCACAACTTGGTTCTCTATGGGATCAAGGCCAGGCAACTATTTTTTGGGATTATTTTAAAACATTTTTCAATCTAAAATTAGTACTGGGACCATAGGAGCAGGTGTCGCTGACTTACCCTGGCTCTGATTTTATCTCATCTACCAGTCCCCATTGAAGACTTCATTAGAATTAAAATAAATTAAGTTTATGCATTCCATGGAATTCTAAGAAAACAATTTTGTCGTTGGGATTTCACCTTTCTAGGTTAAATTGGACTTCTGTACTAAAAAGGCTCATTATTGCCCTACCTAAAACTGAGACTGGAAAACAACGGCGGAGAGAATTGGGGTACAGCCACTGTCTTTGTTTTCACTGAACAGAAGAAAAAAACTTGATGCCCCCTCCTCTTCTGCCAAGCCATTTGGGTGCATATATCACAGTGACATCTGAATGGAGCTGATACATGGAATAAAGGAGACATTATTTCCACTGAAGCCATACACACACACACACAAGCAGAAGAATGCCAAAAGCCTTGAGTTCCATAGCCCATAGCTGAGTCTGTGTATTTCCACTGCTGAATGAAAGAACATACTTTCCTAGAACAATGCCGCAGAATGCAGCTATAGCAGCTCCAGTTTAATTGTCATTAATTAGACAAAAGGACTTTCTTGTTAAACATGCCTTTAGAATGTGTCATCTCAGCTATAATGGTATATTTTCTATAACCTCTGAGCTGAGCAGCCAGTTCCTCCTGTTTATTCACTTTGACAAAGATCTCCTTATATCTTTTAGTTTCACAGTGCACTGGGCATCATGGGATTCTGATTGATCTCTCTGGGTAACAGGGTATTGAGCCTCAACAATATTGTGCTAAAATACCTCTTCACCTCAAGTCCCAAGAGGTAGTCTCCATTGGACCAACCAGTTTGCTAATTCATTTTCTCCAGTAGTGGTCCCAACCAGCAGCTCGTGAGTAACATGTTGCCCACTGTTGCTCCAAGTGGCCTCAAAGCAGGTGCTTATATTTGAATTCCAGGCTTGGAGGCGAGTTTTGGTTGTATAAAAACCACCGTGTTCTGCCAAACAGAGTCTGCTACCAGTCCACATAAGGGATACCAAATAGCCAATCACAGGCCTTATTTGGCACCTCCAGGGACTTTTTTCATGCTCATGCTGAGACCCTTGCTCTACAGCAATGGAGGGGTTCTGATATAAATGCAGATTGGCTGCTTGTTATATTTGCTCTTTTTTGCATTCATGCAACAAAATGCAAGTGAGATTTGACGTTTTTGGACTTTCGCCTGTGCATAGAAAAAGTATGGCAGTATTTGCCAATAATTAAGAAATGCAGCAAAATCTTTCAATGTGATCAAAAAGGTGATCATTTTTAAATTGGCACACGTTTTAGGGCTCCCTAACCATTTCAACTTTAATAAATAGGCTGCTTTATTCTTTCACTTATTTAAGTCTCTAGTTTCTGTTCTCATTCTTCAGCTTTCTCCCTTTAGATCCTCGTTTATTTTTCGTCTTGATCGTGCACTTTCTGTCCTTATCTGCCAGTCTGTCTCCCTCCCCTTTCACATTATATCCCTCGCACCTCATCATCCCCCATTTCTTTTACTTCTACTTCGTAAACATCCAGATTTGCTTTCATATATTCACATTCTGAATGTACTGACAGCAGCAAAACTTCTTTGTTGCCAAGCCAGAAAGGAGTTGCTTCCAAAATAATGGGCTCAAACGCTGTACAGAACTTATCTGCAACAACTCGCTGATAAGAGTCTACACCTCCCTTAATGTCTGATCCTATTAGGCTCCGTACCTTCAAATCTTTACAATTGTATTTCTTCAAGCACGTGACAGTGGGTCTGTACTCCCAAGAGTACTCTGGGTGCAGGGTATTTTATTTCTAAATTCATCATTGGTTCCTTGGTACTGACCAACAATGAAGAACCTGAGCAAGGGGTACTGACAGACGAGAACATCTTCTAGTTTGCTGCTATCAGAGCAGACATTCCATACCTTTGGACTCACCCGAAAAGCAATACATAGACTCTTCAAATACTTCAATGAACAGACCGCATGTTTTGACTTTCCTAGGGTCAACTAATAATAAGTACCAGGGCTTTAGAGCTAAATTGGGAGAGACAGGTAACACATATTTTCTCTTTGTCATATCATGGGGGTCAATGGAGTTTATTTGTCTGCTCTGAACCTATGATGGCATCATTCATATCCACCCACGCTGCATGCTTCAGCAGGAAGGGTTACCATGACAACAGACAGCAGGGACCACAATACCATGCGTGCCCAGGGACAGCTATGTTGCAGCTGCCACATTAGGGTGCTCATAAGGTGGGTGTCTGTGTGTGTGCTCACATATTAGTGCTTATGTCTCTTCCCAAGAACCTGCCAATAGACACAACATGTTCAATCAGTCTTTCTTTGAAGAGTCTGCTCTTTATGATGAGCCAACAGGATTCTCTTTCTACATATGGCAAAAGCATATTATTATAGAATTTACACATCTCCATTTGTTTTTATGTTGATTTTTGTATTTCTTTTATCTATGAGAATAAATGGTCTTCATACAAGGTCTACTTTGGCATTCATCATGTGATTTCAAATATCGGTGACATTTGTCTACTTTATCTAGACCTTTGCTTCAGCTATCTTTACTACCCTGGGCAAACACATGCTCATCCATGCAGGTAACACAAAGAGAAAGAAAACATTCCTTAAAGAGAAAAACATGTCTATCCAATACGGGCATTTCATTCTCCAAAACATCATTACTTTATGGTCCATCCATGTTTACCAAAAGAATCTAGACAAATAACCTCATCTTGGAATGGTTTGAACTTGATGTGTTTAACCCACATTAACTGTGTAGCTGTGTTGTTGATTTCATAAAGATATAGAAAATCCCCTTCAATTCCATTGATATTGTTGGGTAGTATTTAATTTGGAAACCAAAATTAGAATGCAAAAAAATCAGACATTTCTACCTTAATACAAAATGTATGATATTCCTCAGGCTATCCTTTAAAAAGCCAACATCTACAACCTGTTTGACTTCATGTCAAATCAACAAACCAGACTTTAGACTAGAGGAACAGAATTTTCATCTGAAGCATCGTAGGAGGTTCTTCTTCATGGTGAGGACAGTGAGGTTGGGGAAAGCCCTGCTGGGGGATGTTGTGATTGGCTGATTCTATTAATGCCTTTAAGAGGGACCTTGGGCAAGCAGAATATCCAAGGTTATTGTGATCGTAAGATCTAGAGTTATTTGGTAAATGTGTATATATATATATATATATATGTGTTGAATTTGATGGACTTTGGTCTTTCTACAAACCAACTTGACTATGATTTTCAGTTATAGAGATACAATTTATACAGAATGGTCTACTTGAGCTAATTATGGTCAACTATCATGGTTGTCAAACCAGGAGTCCTGCTGGATTATACTAGACTTCATTTTCATGATTTATTGAACAGTAACCATACTATAAGCTGTTAATGTAAAGTATTTTTCAAATGTTAAAAAGCACAACCTATATATGTGCTACTCCCTGTGTGTTCCTATGTCATTCATCTTATATCACCCAGGGGATATCCCGTTTCTCCACAATGGATAGTAAGGGGAAATATATCCAGCTTCATTTATTTAAACATGAAATCGTTTTTACCCAAATCAATGCCACAATGTGGAACGGGTAATTGGATTTATGCATCCCTGAGATGTTAATATGCAAGTGAGGATTTAGTTTGGTACCGTGCCCAAATGTTTGTGGTGGATTTAGTACTTGGCCATATCCAAAAGTTATGGTTTCAGTGCATCTGAAGATCCCGTGCTTCTATATACAGGATTGACTACTGCAAATGTTGAAGATCGGCCAATAAAAAACTTAGATAACAGAGATTCCCACTTATTGAGATTTCATTTTTTCATGGTTTCATTGTTACAATATGGAGAAGGAGAGTAAAGGAGCCTGATCATTTCTCCTGGAAACGGGAAAGCTCAGCTTATGACAGTTTGTTCTATCAGTTCTCTTGCTGTGAAATCTACATCTCCTCTTACACTGCTTTGCTTAATGTACATGAAAGCCTTTCGCTAACGTTCTGCCATATGCAACGAGAACAGGGAGAATCAAAGCATAATAATAATGTGAAGTCTGTGCGTAGAAGAAACTAGCAGGGACGTGTTTCAACCATTGCTGGAGTCACTCTGACTCTTATGGGGTTAAATATTGAAAAGGGGGATTTTGGAGATCCCAGATGTTCGAATATTATCACCGTTATGAACAGTTTTTTTGCAGGTTTATGGACTGATTCGAGAATCCAGTGTGAGGCTTTAGGACTTTTACTATGATGTAGAGAGGGATATTCTGAGACAATCTTGAATTATTTGTTTTTAAGAGTTATGTTTCAGCCGTCTGGTTGCTAGGGTCCAAATTACACTAGCAACCATGCACTGATTTGAATAAGAGACTGGAATATGAATAGAAGAGGACCTGATAATGCAAAGTAGCATTTGTTATTTTCTTAGATGAGGTTATTGACCCCCATTCGAAAGCTCAAATGCAGAAGGCAAATAATTCTAAAACTATAAAAAGGGTGGAAATTAACACCAGTTGAATATTACTTAGAATTAACCAGTCTATAATATGCTAAAAATTAAATCAAAGGAGACCCCCCGCTTCAGTGAAAAACCATTGGCTTCGTTATTACAAACCTGTAGTGACAACAAAAGTGTATAAATGGTTTTCCGTGTAACAAGGAATAAATGTTTGCTTCCCATTGTAACACTTTATTTCCTAATAATAATAATAGAGAAACCAATGTGAATATGGCGGTAGTGACAGGTCTTAGTCAATCTTGCATTGTTTGCATGTCGGATTGTGGGGGGCTAATTCATTTCCGGGGATTTTGCTGGCATCACACCTTAACACGGCAGACCAAAGACTCCATTGATCCAACCTTCTCCAAGAACTTCTCTTCTGGAACATTTTTTTCCCCTCTATCCATAGCTACCCCCAACCCCTCATGTCAGTCTTCATTCCCCGCGAGTCCTGATTAGCATGTTGGAACTCAGAGCAACTGGCGTCTGTTTCTCCTCTTCCAGCCAAAAATTGATTAGACGCTTTCTGGAAATATGTGTAGCTAAACCGCTATGCTAATTGAGGGAAATGGAGTTGTGTTTTTGCATGCTTCTGCAGTGATATCACTCCTCCTGTGCCGCTTTATGTTTCGCTCTGTAACTGCTTCGGTGCCAGAGCCAGCGGTGAAAGGTGCAAGCTTGCAAGGGGTTAATAGTGAGCTTCTTCTGTAATGGATTGAGAACCAGCATCACCTGAGATACTTTAGGCCTCATCTGTGAAGAATGGGAAGAGAAAGTGCAGGAGCTCAATTAAAGACCACTTACACCCCCAGATTGTTTCTTGCTGCACTCAGAAATGCAACAATCACTGCAGAGAGCAGGATCAGTCGGTGAAGCCAAGTCCTGCCTTAAGGGTCCGATGTACAAGGTGGGGGTGTGCCAACGTTCATTGGATACAATGGCCATAAAACAGGTCTCTGAGCTCCAAAGCAGAGTGCAGATGCCTGCTACCACTTCCAGTGTGCAAAGTGCAAAAAAGTGGTCAATAGCAGCCTTTTGCAGGTTGGGTTCAGCTTTACAAATGAGTCCAAGATTGTATTGAGTCAGGCAATAGCTCCAAAGAAACATCTAACAAGGTATAAGCCTGTCCTGCTGGTCTGTTATAGAGATATAATTGTACAGTACCCAGGAGCATAGTGCTCAGTAGAGCATCACTATAAAGGAGTTAAGTTCATCCTATGCCAAAAAAAAGGCAAACGTTTTGGCACAACGTTAATCACAGATTTATAGGGATGTTACATGTAAAATAATGCGGTTCCCCTTTGGCGTAAGTTTGTGTATGCCAGAGTTATGCCAGTATTACATGTCAATGGGCTTGGCACGGTGAATGTGAACAAACTCATACAACAAGTGTAGTAAGAGTTGACTTCACTTTTTAACCAATGTTTTTTTTTTTTTACTGCTGCTGCTTCAACAATTGTAAATACTACTTCCCACGTAGCTACTGTGTATACATGGAAGGTCCCTTCAGCCAACGGTCTGTGATTTTCAGCAGGATTCATCCAAATCCAAGCGCCTAGTCAATCCAAATCCAAGTGCCTAGTCAAACCAAATCCGAATTCAAAAAATAGCATGACTTTCTTTTTGTCATGCAAATAAGGAAGTCAAAAATGTTACTTCCCCCTTGTTTCCCTGATTTACATATGCAGTTAGGGTTCAGATATGGTTCGGTATTTTGGCTAAATCCTGTAAAAGATCCAATTAGGGAAAAAACTAAAATAGTGGATTCAGTGCATCCCTACAAGCAATGTAATATTCCCATTTTCAGGGAAAGGATGGACACATGGTATAGCCAAAGTAATGATGTGCAATATACCTATATGTGAGAATGCCCAGGACCTGGGATAAGGAACCTCTCCACAATTTGCTTCTCTATACCTTGAGCCTATTAAAATTATGCAAACATTAGATCAACCCAATAGGATTGTTTTGCCTCCATTAAGGATTAATTATATCTCTTAGTTGGGATCAAGTACAAGCTACTGTTTTATTATTACAGATAATGGATCTTTTATCCAGAATTCTCAGAACCTGGGGTTTTCAGGATAATGGATAATTCTGTAATTGGGATCTTCATACCTTAAGTCTACTAGAAAATAATATAAACATGAAATAAACCCAATAGAATTGTTTTGCCTCCATTAAGGATTAATTATATCTTAGTTGGGATCAAGTACAAGCTACTGTTTTATTATTATAGACAGTGGATCTTTTATCCAGAATGCTCAGGACCTGGGGTTTTCAGGATAATGGATCATTCTGTAATCTGGATCTTCATACCTTAAGTCTACTAGAAAATCATATAAACATGAAATAAACCCAATAGGATTGTTTTGCTTCCAATAAGGATTAATTATATCTTAGTTGGGATCAAGTACAGGTATGGGATCCATTATCCATATTGGTGGGACCTGGGGTTTAACAGATAATGGGTCTTTCTGTAAAGAAAATCATATACACATGAAATAAAGCCAATAGGATTGTTTTGCCTCCAATAAGGATTAATTATATCTTAGTTGGGATCAAGTACAAGCTACTGTTTTATTATTTGCTTAAACTGGACTTCCCATAATCCAGAATCCTTTGGTTTCTAGACAAGGGAATGTTACCAGAAATATCACAGAGCGCGAGTCCTTCTGGCACATGAATTGCTGGAAGTAAGGGCGTCAATGCCCTAAAACTTGCATTAATTAAGAAAGGTACTTCCACCCCTCTTTAAGGCTTTATTTTACTTGTAACGTCTACTTCAACAGCTTTTCCACCTTTTTGCAAACCTCCTTTCTGCAACGGCTGAATTCCATTCTGGTCAAATTAAAGTGCGGTGAATTCGATAGCTCTGCTGTGTAAAGAAAATATACAGTGCAGCATTCCAGCATCCTTAAGTCGTCATTCACCTTACAGTCATTTTGAAGAAGGTCTGTGTCTGTATAGAGATCTGTTGACGGACAGACGAAAGATGGATAGATTAATTATACATAGACTTATTTAGTACAGTAACTATCTAGTGTATTTAATTTTCATCAGTGTTTCAAGTCAGTTCCTGTACTCATGCTCATGTTGACAGTGACAAGACGTACGGTAGATATTTCTTCAGAATGAGAGTGCACCCAAAATCTTGTTGCCGTATTCTGATTATTAAGCTATAGAATGAGCTTTAGATACCTTGCATAACAACACTCAGTTTTCTTCAGCTCAGAAATTATTTTAATGACTTTGAATGTCTTCTTTAATTTATGCCTGTTAAATTTTCCTGGAGGAGCTGATGTCTAGGTTAAACTACTGGCTGCCAAGTGTGTTCTTTCATGGAAATTCTCTTTGATCTTTCGTACTTTTGACATGGATGATTAGTAACTCCTTTGTGATTCACCTTCCCTGGAACCATCTTCTCTGGTGGCACAATATCACTTGGTCCTCACTCCATATGCCTTTTCCCTTGGAAGTTTTCTTCTGTTCTTGTTTATAATCACTTCTCTAACACCCAAATGAACCGACCTCACTCTTGACTTGAGCCACTTCATGTAATCAACCTTAAATGTATTATATCTAAAAATCAACACTATTCCAAGGTCAATTTTCCTGAAGATCAGTAGATCTATCATAAATCCTACCTTATGGGATTTTCATCTTGAAGTCTTCCATCAATGTAATCTATCCTTCAATTCACATTATGTATTAATACCCTTTCTTAATCCTGTTGTTTGAAACATATCTCCATCACCTATAGTTAACGCCCACAATCATTTGCTGAGACCCATTTTCCAAGTGATCACTTTCTTACAAGATGAAAAGCTAAACATTCGGTCTATGGGTTAAAAACACATTTAAAATGACTATGAAGTTCTCCCTTAGCCCCTATATTTAGAAATGACTTTAAGGAGCCCCATGGTGGAACGCCTCAAAAATAAGGCACCTGCTTTTATCACCCTACTGTGCCAGATATCTCTAAGAAGGTGAGTCTGTTTGCTTTGCATCGTAATTATTTCCACATTCTGTAGACAACCAAGAGATGAACTAGAAAAGTGCAGTGACTCCCAGTTGATCCAACCCTCATGGACAAAGAAATACTCCTTAATTAACAAGACTTTACAATCATATATAAAAAAAATTATTTGTACCTGAAAACTATGCAGCAATAAGAAAATAAGATTAGTTTTAGAATTCAAAACCTTTACTCAGATGTTCTGCCGGCACAGGGCATTGTAATTAAAGAGTTGGGTCTCATTCCTCATTCATTTCTTTCTTTCACAAAGCTGCAGTTGTTAAGATAAAAAAAAGGAAATAATTCTGTAGCGGTTTTAAAACTTGATTATCAGACAACTGAGTATATTTAGTAACACAAAACGGCTCTGAACTAATTAGAAGAACATAAAAATGTAACAGAAATGTTGTAAAATTGGAATTTCAGGGATAATGGCATCCAGTTAAATCAAATGCTGTAACCAGAGCCTTGTTAGTGATTCTGTTTCAGAAATGGATGTCGTACTTGCTTGTCCCCCCCCCCCCCACCAACAAAATGTGCTGATGAATTACTAAAATGGAAATATTCACAGAGAAAGTGTAAAATGTGGATAAAGTATGGCAGCCCTGGATGATACAGCTGGATAACCTCTAGTGCACTTTGTACATAGAGCAATCGGTAATATTACATCACAAATATGTTCAAATGCACAGACTGCCCATGAAACGCATTTGTTTCCATCCCACACATCTTGCTGCTTTTTACTGCTACTCCAACAAGTAAAATGTAAAATATGTAACTTTACACTGTTTAGCCTGTTTAAAGTGATTTGAAAATGTAATTTCTGTTGAAAGTTGTAGCTGTCTGTACCTTGATATTCCGTTTAACGTGTGCCATTTATACAATTCGATGGTAGTCAGCTCTTCTTCAGCCGAGACTTCAATGCCGATAGAAATAAGAGTGGTATGTGCGGGATCTTTATAAAAACATTTTAATTTAATAAATCGCACTTACAAGAAGATTCTTTTCTAAAATCGCCTTCACAAATATGTGTGAAAACCTCCTCCAATAGAGGTAGATCGTTCTAGTGCAGTCTTTACGACTCTGGCGCGGCTTTCTTCCCGTAAAGCGGCTCTCACTTTGCGTTCCGGGACTCGTGCAGCGTCCTTTGGGTGACTCGTACAGCGCGCTTTGAGTCCTTCTGAGCATGTGATCTCTTCTGCAGCTGGTCACCTTCTGACGCGTTTCACCTTAGCTCGGCATCCTCATACAGGGTTTTTATAAATGATCCCGCACATGCCACTCTTATTTCTATGGAAGGAACGAATACCGAATCAGAACGTCTGTGAGTAGGACTGATACTAGAAGCAACCTCTAATGTGTGGGTATCCCTCATTCCGACCTTGAAACCTTTTCGAAAACACATTGTACACTGCTACTGTATTTGATGGTGTTATAGTTTATATTTGTACTCACATGTTATTTAACCACTTGGGTGTTACAAGTCTGATAGTATAAACTATTTGTCACATAAGGGGCGTTATCCCATTAATGAACGCTGCACTATATTTCTTTGTTTTTGTCTCTTCTAATTTTTTGAGGTACAATGTGCAACTTTTTCTTTGGAAATACTTGTGTCGCCAGGCTAAACCAAGTATACCTGGAGTTGAGGGATCCATTCTTTTTTTTTTTTTTTTT